>JAFBJR010000492.1:534940-580045 GCA_016785285.1 Brachirus orientalis | reverse complement strand
TGCTGAAGTCAGTGTCTCATTGGTGTGTTAATTTTACTGTATGGCCAAGTGAAGTTTATTGAAAACAATTTGTTTTTGATTTTTAATAATTTTTTGAAAACTGCTCTTGCAGTTATATTAACACAGCAATAACAGGTTTACTTTGGCATGTTATTATTAAAAGATGCTACAGTAAAATTGCCTTTATTTTCATCTTTTTTATCTACATATATATATATATATCCGTTTTTTAGATAACTTTATGGAATGAAAAGTGAACGTAATCATTAAGTGAAAACGGAACAATGCCCTGAACGCACCTGAACGCACCAGGCGTAACCGTGTCTTTCAGAACCGCTGACGGCGTGACCGCAGTGACTTACCCGGTGTTCCGACGCTCCACAGCCACCTCACAATTAGCACCGTAGCTCCGGCGTCTCGCCACCCACAGCCGAACGCACACGCTCTTCTTGCCCCGCACAAATCCAAAGCCACATCCGGGTAGGTAAAAAAAAAAAACTTTTTGCCCTTCCGGGTCAAACACCTGACAACAACAGTGACATCACTTCCTTTCCGCACCTGAGCCCTGAAGTGACAGCAGAGCAACACCCAGTGAATTACACTTTTACATCAGAAGATAATAACCACGTATTTGGCTCCTGTGTAAATATTTCAAAATAAGAGATTGTTTAGAAGAAGTTCACTTTATAATTATTTATAAATGTCACATTTTATTGGTTTAAAAATCAATAAATTGTTTTCCATGAACGTCAGCTGATTATTGTTCTGCATGGTCTCAGCTATCTGTCTGGTAATTTTCAAGCAATTTTACTGTAGCATTTTGAATAATAATATATGTAAATAATTTACAGGAAAACAAAAAAGTTATCACAAAGGGTGTAATTTATATAACAACAGTTTTTTAATAGTGCATCAGGTTTTCTAATTAACACAGAAAATATTAAACACAAAATTGTTAGAAAATTGAAATCAAGTAAAAAAAAATCGCAACGTCAGAAAAATTGCAATTATATATTTTCCTAAATTTGATTTAGGTTAACACAATTTTAAAGACATTTAATACTTACAATTACTGTGGTTATTCCTCTTTTTTTCCAAGGTCAAGATGATTGTGACATGGAATTTTCACATCGTCCACAGGTCAAATGTAAAATAAATGACAGAGGCCCAAATTTTTAGGTAAATTTAGTTTTTATTCTCAAAATTTGTACTTCAAAAATGACCATTGATGAGTATAAGGCATTTACAACTGTTGTTCTTCTTCTTCTTCTTTTTCTTTTGGACACTTTTCAGAGACAGTTTTGATTTTTTCAATGAGGATTTCCTGAAAAAGGAGCTACAACAGCTAAGGCACAACAGGAAAAACAATGGTAGAAAATAAAAACATGTCTCATTAGGGATTTTCTCAGAAGTTTATCCAACATTTTCCCGCTTTTTAAAAACTGTCACAATATTTTACAAAATACTTTCAAACCACTTACCTTTTTTGAATGATGTGACATAAAATATTAAAATGTTCACAGGAAAAGTCCAAAAATACGGTCATTCAGCAGTTTGACGGGACAAACGCCTCATATCTCCACCCGCCCCTGCTCTGCTGCTGTATACATACAAACGCTCCCTCAGTCGGGTCTGATAGTTTTGCTTTTGCGTGACGGAAATAAAGTCATGTTACAACGTTTCTGTTCATGAAGAACAAACATACTGCAGCTTTAACACTGTGGCTGTAAATCAGATTGAGGTCAAAGGTCAGTGAGGACGGCCCACTGCAGAGCCAAAGACCAGCACGTTAAACATCAGTCACTATAAACTATAAAAATAATGATTATAATTAAAATAATAATTACTATTATTATTATTCTCTATATAAACATCTGAATAAATTACTCATGTTTGTTTTAAATAAATGTGTGAAAAGGAGGAGACGCCTCACAGTTCAAGTCTCAGGAGGTCAGACACACACAGACATGTTTTTATAACTTAGTGAGGACACATAGACATAATGCGTTCCCTTATCATCCCTTACTCTAAACTTAACCATCACAACTAAGTCCTTAACCCTTAACCCTAAACCAGGTCTTAACCTTAAAAGAAGCATTTTAAAGTTGTGGGAACCAGACAAAATGGCCTCAAACAAAAAGAGACTGGTTTGTTTTTTGGTCCCCACAAAGATACCCATAGAAAACACACACACACACACACACAGTTACATCAACCCTCTGATCAAAGCTCCGCCCCCCCCCAAACACATTTGTGTGTGTGTGTGTGACCTCATTAATGTTTTCTTCTAACATTAGCTCATTTGTTTCCTCTGGATAAACACAAACCGGACAAGTGAGGTCAGGGTCAAAGGTCACAATTAAAACAAGTGCAAGGGAAGCAAATGTAAACCGTGACAAATGGTCAAGATTATCAAAATAAAAGAGAGTGTCTGAGTTTATCATGTAAAACACACACTCTCCCTCACACACACACACATGCTTGTCTTATTATCTTTATGTGGACACCTCATAGACATAATGCATTCCCGAACCCTTATCCTAAACCCAATTCAAACCCTGAACCTAAAACCAGGTCTTAACCCTGAAAAAGTCATTTAACCTTGTGGGGACCAGACAAAATGTCCACACAAGTCAAAATGTCCCATAGGTTTGGACGTGTTTGGGTTCTTACAAGGATAGAAAGACATGTACACACACACACACACTGTCTTGGAGCCCCGCCCACCAGTGACATCAGCACTGAAAGATGACGGCGTCTCTTCCTCTAAAGTTCTGTCCGTCCTTGTCTTTCTCCATCGTGCACCGACGATAGATAAATAAATAAATAGGACTCCTTTGTGCCTGTCCTCTGCTCACTCGTCCCTCAGTCCTTCTCCGTCCGTCTGCTACCTGATGCGTCCGTCCTCTCTGGGTGTGGTCACTGCAGATTTGGGGTCAGGGCTGCTGGAGCTCCAGGCGGTGAGGCCGCACCGCTGCATGACGGGACAGACGCTGGGTCCCACGGAGCAGACGTCCGACGCCGACCAGTGGCCGTCCAGTAAACGGTCGAGCCAGTGGCGCAGCGGCGCCCCCGTCAGGCTGGCGTTGGCCTCGGCCTCCTCCACAGCGCTCAGGCTCACGGGCAGATGCAGAACTGGGTTGAGGCCGTGGAAACTCTGCTCCATGTAGGAGTTTCTGGACGGACCGGAGTGAAGGCGCCGAGCGTCGTCTGCTTCACAAACACCAGGGGGAAGAAGAAAACAGCTGCACTGAGAATCAGTCAATCAGTCAATCAGTCAATCAATCTTACTCACTCGCTCATTTTCTACTACTTTATCCTCCACAATCAGACTTAATTTATAAAGAACTTTTCACACAATCAAGGAAAGAAGGAAAGAACCGAGAAAAGGAAGTGAGGAAAAGAACCGAGGAAAGGAAGTTAGGAAAGAAAGTGAAGAAAAGAACTGAAGAAAGGAAGTGAGGAAAAGAACTGAAGAAAGGAAGTGAGGAAAAGAACCGAGGAAAGGAAGTGAGGAAAAGAACTGAGGAAAGGAAGTGAGGAAAAGAACTGAGGAAAGGAAGTTAGGAAAGAAAGTGAAGAAAAGAAGTTAAGAAAAGAACTGAAGAAAGGAAGTGAGGAAAAGAACCGAGGAAAGGAAGTGAGGAAAAGAACCGAGAAAAGGAAGTGAGGAAAAGAACCGAGAAAAGGAAGTGAGGAAAAGAACCGAGAAAAGGAAGTGAGGAAAAGAACAGAGGAAAGGAAGTGAGGAAAAGAACCGAGGTAAGGAAGTGAGGAAAGAAAGTGAAGAAAAGAAGTTAGTAAAGAAAGTGAGGACAGGAAGTGAGGAAAAGAACCGAGGAAAATAAATGAGGAAAAGAGGTTAGGAAAGCAAGTTAGGAAAGAAAGTGAGGAAAAGAAGTTAGGAAAGGAAGTCAGGATAAGAACTGAGGAAAGGAAGTGAGGAAATGAAGTTAAGAAAGGAAGTTAGGAAAAGAATTTAGGAAAGGAAGTGAGGAAAAGAACCGAGGAAAGGAAGTGAGGAAAATACGTGAAGACAGGAAGTGAGGAATAGAACAGAGGAAAGGAGGTGAGGAAATGAGGAAAGGAAGTAAGGAAAACACTCCCATGACAAGTCCCCATAATGTGGCTGTGTAAACAGATTTAGGTCCCCACAACATAAGGAATAGCAGGTCTTAGGGTTAGGGTTAGGCATGTAGTTGTGATGGTTAAGGTTAGGGTAAGGGGCTAGAGAATGTATTATGTCTATGAGGGTCCTATGTGTTATGACTATGAGGGTCCTCACTATGATAGAAGAGCAAACGTGTGTGTGTGTGTGTATTAAACCACCTGTCATTAACAGGAAAAAACCTAAATATTTTAGATTTTCTTTTCAAAAACTAGTTTAAAACTAAAAAATGTTTTCATTATTTATTTGACAAATAAACTGAATTCACCTTTTTATACCCATATGGGAGTCGACTCACTGGACTCACAGATGAATCAAGCAGAACATTCAACCACTGAAACTCATGTTTCTGTTCAGGAGTGTAAGTCAATCACTATAATAAAGAAATAATAATGTGCTTTTACAAACTGGTGTATTAACTATCATTTATCATCATAAAAACTGATTTTAATAATTACCAGTGCTGTTAATTTAGAGCAGCTGTGGCATAAACCTGACACTGGGTGGTGCTCTAATACATTTATTAAGGGACCAAAACCTGGCCCTAATGAGGCAGAACCTCATTGCTTAAGGGAACTGATTAAGTTTTGGACTAAGATTTGAATTGTGCTTAAGGTTAAGGCTTTGTGTTATTAACTCCAGAGGTAGAAATGGGAAGACATTCATTTTACAGCTGTTAAAATGTAAAGAGCTCGGAATGTTTTTGGCAAACCTTGCATTTTGTAAGATGGGACAGCGCTCAGTAATCTTCGTTTCATTTGATTACTGCCTTAAAATCGGCCACTCACCACCGTAGCCGAGTCAAAGCTACGTAACAGTGTTCGTGTGACAGAGGCTTTGGAAACAGCGGCAGCGTGGTGTCGGACGGCTCACCTTGCCGTATGGGCAGTTGTCGGTGAAACTCCAGCGGAGCCACGACGAAGCTGGTCTGGCCCAGCAGGCTCCAGTGGTGCAGCACCCTCAGCCTCCACACGCCGGGCCTCAGCGGCAGGTTCAGCGGCGGCCTATAGTGGGTGACCTCGGCAGAAGCGTCCACCAGGATGTCGTACGTGGCGGCGATGACGTTGGTGGGGTCGATCCACACCACGGTGGCCGTCAGGTTGCTCTGGCTTCGGCCCCAGCGCTGCACGGCCACCGGCTCGTCCTCGGGCCCCAGCAGACCCCCCCACTTCCTGAAGAGACGCTCCTTAGGATCCCAGTCTGTCCCCACCTGCAGAACAGGAAGAGGGATACAGTCAGCAGTGACTTCACTGTGTGTGTCCCATCGCTCTGTCGTCAGTGGACAGTCAGGCTGATACATGGGGGAAAGACTCAGCTCATAAAATCTATTTAAGTTTAAGTGTATGATATCTTAAGAATATGTTCTCATCTTTATCTCACTGTTAGACAGACTTTTCCAACAGGAATCCAAAGTTTGTAAACCACTCACTTTCCAACACCAAAGTCCATAGAGAAAATCAGTGATTTTACATCACAGCACACAGGAGTTGTTGATCCACTGCTGCCTCCATCACTAAGTTCAAATGTCTTATTTTGTCACTTCTGTGTTTAAAATCCTTCATTTAGATTGACCTCAGTGACACAAAGTGACCACACGAGGCAGCAGTAGACCAGCAGCTCCTGTGTCCCTGTGAGCTAAAATCACTGGTTTTCTCCATTGACTTTGGTGTTGTGTGAAGAATAAAACAATTTTAGCCACTTAGCAAAAGACAGTTAATAAAATATATGACAGATTAAGTCCATGACATTTAAGAATATGTTCATGTCTTTATCTCACTGTTAGACAGACTTTTCCAGGAAAGTGAAGTTTGTAAACCACTCACTCTCCCACACCAAAGTCCATAGAGAAAACCAGTGATTTTAGCTCACAGGGACACAGGAGCTGCTGGTCTACTGCTGCCTCGTGTGGTCACTTTGTGTCATTGAGGTCAATTTGAATGAAGGATTTCAAAAGCTGAAGTGACAAAATAAGACATTTGAACTTAGTGATGGAGGCAGCAGTGGATCAACAACTCCTGTGTGCTGTGATGTAAAATCACCGATTTTCTCTATGGACTTTGGTGTGGGAGAGTGAGTGGTTTACAAACCGTCTAACAGTGAGATTAAGTAGCAAACACATTCTGAAGTTATCATGTCGTTAACATGGTGTAGATTTTGGTAAATGTGTGTGTACATGTATTGATTAAATCATACCTTTGTAAGGACATTTTAGCAGGTCCTTTAAGGGCTTTTTGAGAGTCAAGAATTAGGTTCATATTAGGGTTAAAATTTACGTTATATTAGGGTTAAAATTAAGTTTACATTAGTTTAAATGTCAGACCTGGACATGCTGCAGTCTGTTGGTTGGATAGGGGGGGCTGGCCAGGCTGAATTGGTCTCTGGGTGTGACCCAGGTCTCCAGGGTCTCCATCTGGGTGGAGGCTCGGTTTGTAGCCACATGGCGCACAAGATATCCCTGAAACTGGTCTGACAGGAAGTACAGGTGGACGGACACTGGGTGGCTGATGGCACTGTACCTGAAAGACACGTGATTGGACCGACAGACGTCAGAATGCTGCAGGTATTCTTCTGGAAGCCGACACCCTCACAGGCGTGTTAGCATAGCATTGTCAGACGACCTCAGTGGTGTAAAACAGGGATTTAATAGAAGGTTCTGGATGCAGTAGGCCAGTAATTACACTGAGCCGTGGTTAGCATCAAGCTAAACCTCGAGCAAATCACTTTTCTCACTGAAACATCATCTGCGATGATGGAGCCGAAAGAGGCTGGAACTCTTACTGCTAACAGGTTCCCACACATTTTTAACAGTTTTCAATTTTCAAAACCTTTCCATAACTTTTCCACAATATTTTACCAACTTCCATGACTCAATTTAAGTAGTTTAACAAAGTCAGGCCCCTCAAGTGACCAGACTTTTGAGTGTTGAGCAAAGTACAATATTTATATAGTTCCTAGACTTTCCAGGACCAGTATCCTCAAATTCAAGGACAGAATGTGCTGATAAAGCTTAAGGTGGGACGACAACTTGTAAGAGCGTCTTCGTCCATGGCGTCCACTTTTATTGATTTGCAGGACGCTCTGTACCTGGACAAGTGATTGTCCTCGGGATCTTGGTCAAAGTGAGTCTATGTCATTTGGGATTATCTTGGATTATCTTGGAATTTTCATTTCCCAGACATCACGTCATTTGTTTTCTCTTGCTTAACTTTACTCACTCATTGTTCTACACGGAATCTCACGTCAACGGTGGACAGAGACAGTGGACAGTGTCCACAACATCGCTAGTAATTAGGACTGGACGTTTGTCCTGCGTAGGCCTGGTCTACGTAAATCAAGCAATGAAACAGTAGGTGGCGTCGTAACAAACAAGGGAGACATTTACGTAAATATCAACTGTACTTCTTTGTTGCACAAAATTCAAGCACTTTCAATGACCCGTGTCTATTCAGGGTTCAGGGTGATTTTCAAAACCTTTCAAGGGCCTTGAATTTTTTTTTTTCTTTCAAAATTCACAGACTTTCAAGGATTTCAAGGACCAGTGGGAACCCTGGATAAACAAAGTAAAGGTTCAGGTGTGGATCCATCGCGTTTGACATGTAGATGTTTCCCAAACTGATTCCACATTAACAGTTTCAGACACAAATCGACTAAAATCCCAGGACGAATGAACAGACTCTGCTTGTTTTAACTCACTCAATACTCCCCCTTTCACACACACACACACACACACACACACACACACACTTCCCTGCATGCTGCCTCCACCCATTCTAGCCACCAATCCCCACCCAAACTCCAACAACAAGGACGTCCTTGTACCTACTGTTGGTCTGCAACACACACACACACACACACACACAGCTGGAAAAACCCAGCCTGTACAGAGACTGAAGGCTGCTTGTACTTTAGGACAAGTTAGCGTTATCTTCATATTTAATTTGGACGGGCAAACGCACACAAACCCCGGTGGTGGTGAGTCGGGTGGAAAGACACACTTCATCTGCTCGCGTCTCTCGCTCACAGAGACTCTGCTGCAGTTTCTCTTTTAACCCTGACGCAAACCTGATCCTCTAATCGGTCAAACGTTTTTTCGATCAATTGCTTAGGCGTGTGGTCCTTAGATTTCCCAAACCTGAAAACGACGATGATGATGATGATGTTCGCAAACCAAAATGATTCAGTTTAAAAGTTTTATTTGTTATATGGAGCAAAGAAAACAGAAAATATTCACATTTAAGAAGCTGAAAAATGATGGAAACTGGTTTTAATTATTTAATGACAAACATTTCAGCATCACAGTAATTGATTTGGTAATAAATTTAAGGCTGGGTGATTTGTCTTAGAAATAATATGTGTATATTTTGAGTCTCTATCTTGAGATCTATGTGGATATAAAGCTGCACACAGGTTGTTTCTCTGGTTTGTGCTTCTCAAAGAATGAGAGTGAAAATATACGATAAATCCACTCTAAAATAAAATATAATCTACTGTTTATGATCTGGATTACATGATTTTAAATTACATTTATTATTACCTTTCATTTCAGATAAAACCTGCTTTATTTCTTTAATTTACATGGGTTAGAAACAACAACATGGACTATAAATATGGTCAAATTCTTATATAATTTTTTGTCGATTGTATGTATTTTTACAATTCATACAATATCACGATGATTATCAATGTAACGGCCTTTAAAACCAGGAAAATTCATCACAGACACTTTATCAGGATAAAATCTAAGACTAGATCTTGTCCAGTGCAGCACCCGATAATATTGAGGACAAAGAACTTGACATGTTCCAGTGACGACACTCTCTGACCAATCAGAGGCCGGCAGTCTGTGCACGTCACATTGTAGTATCGGCTCAGCTCGACAGAACAGGAACCAAACAAAGAACCAGGTACTATCACTAATGGAAAAGCAAAAATAATAAAAGGGTCGAGCCGGGCCGAGCCGTGCTGGAACCGCATTGGAAAAGCACCTTTTTAATCACTTTAGAGGGACTTTAATAGAAAATTCCTGTACCTGCAGCTGTTGTCGTTGGGATGACCCTGCAGTGAGCGGGCAGCGCGGGTTAATCCCATGCGGGTGAAGGCGTGATAGTGGCTGAGCGTGGAGTCGGACAGGCTCGCGGGTCCATCGGTCTCCTGCTCGTAGACGTTTTCCCAGTAGGCTTGTAGGCCCGGCGTTCCTGACGCGTACGCTCCGAACAGGTACGAGTCCAACTGGTTGATGATCTCCTGACTGACACTGGCTTCAAACTTCCTGGCAAAGAAGGTGGGTCTGGACACTTGCTGCGGTCCAGAGAAGACGAGAGGAGAGGAGATTATTTCAACAACAATAGATAAGATAAGATAAGATAAGATAAGATAAGATAAGATAAGATAAGATAAGATAAGATAAGATAAGATAAGATAAGATAAGATAAGATAAGATGTCACAGCAGCAAAGACAGGAAAGATAAAGTTAATAAATAATAAACTTACATTTCAATTAATTTCCACATCTGTTACTGTACAGTATAGAAAAATATCAACTATAAAAATAAGACAATAAAAATTAGAATAGAATATACACATATAGACATACAGTTACCAGAATATATTCAGTTTGAGTTTAATATTTACAGTGTGAATCAGGATTGCACTTGAAATATTGCACTTAAATTATTATTATTATTGTAATAGCCCATTTGGTTTATATTTCACTTTTATTGTGTGGCATTTTAGTCATATTTAACACTTTACATTTGTATTTTTTTTTGGTGTTTATTATTGTTAAAAATGTTTTAAGACATCTTTTAATTGTCCTGCTGTTGAAGACACCGCAGACGCCGTAGGTCCACACCTGGTGGACGGAGCAGGATAAGGACTACTATAGTGACACAGTTTTGAGTCACGTTTTTGTTAACAGGCTGCTGAATGTGACAGAAACTTGTTTATTTTTGTATATGATGGCTTTGTGGGATAAAATTTACATCGGTTTTTTGTCTTTTCCTTGGATGTAACGAGTCAGAAACTTCACGTCCTGCAGCAGTGACAAGGAAGGGCCTTTTTTGTTGCCAAAGTTGCCAAAATATTAGGACAAAACACGGGTTTGAACCTGTTTAAATCATATGAAGAATGAGTTGAAGTTTATTTAGTTTAGTTTTACTATTTTGAGTCCCTGTCAAATTTGAATGATAAAAATTACAATTATACCATATTTATATCTTGTTTTTATTTTAATTATTTATTATTTTTTAAGCATTAGTGTTTTTAGGGTTTACAATTATCCAGACTCCACTAAGCCTGTGGAAGGATCCACAGATATATCCTTCACAAACGACATTCATGTGACCACAGTGTTGCTGTGATCCACACAATAATTCACTCACCTTTTTCCCTTTGTTCTCTGTCAAGGTCTGTTCATTGTCTTACTTTAACCTGGTGGGATTATTTTACGTTTAGTTGTTTTTACTTTCACTCTACATTTGGGTCCATCACAAACATTCCCCATTGTTCCCACAAACGCAGCACCTGAGTTTTCAAACGAAAACTGAGCCTGCAGCGTATTTTTCAGGCTCTAAAATACATGCGTGGACAAACACACATTAAAAAAAAAAAAGAAAACTTCAAGAATTTTTCTTTAACAGTGATCCCATAACGATGAATCATATATAAACATATATTTGGTCAATCTTAACGTGAAACTTTCATATCTTTCCATTCAAGACAGGAAAACCCGAGGAAGCTCTTCAGCTCCTCAGAACTGGTGGACATGTAGAGTCCGTGTGTCCCGGAGCCTAAACCCAACATTATGATAATGACAACCTTAAAAACCCTCAGTGGCAGCGAGTTCCAGAGCTCCAGAAATACCCAGCTGCTTCCAGGATCAGTTCTCCTCCTTATAGAAACCACGAGCAGCTCGACCACAGACGCAGAGCCGAAGCCGCCCGATGGAGGGAAAAGCAGCTCGGCTACTTTGTGAATAGAAAGCTATTCTGGTCCACAGCCACTGAGGCTGAGAGAGGGGGGGAAAGGTGGCTCAGCGGTAGAGCGAGTCGTCTTTCAACTCGTAGGTTGTGGGTTTCATTCCCGGGTTCTACTAATCTGCATGTCTTTTTTGTCCTTGGGCAAACACTTAACCCCATGTTGCCCCATGATCAGTGTGTGGATAGGGGGAAAAAAAGATGTGTGAATGAGCGAATGGCAAAACTGTAGTGTAAAGCAGCTTTGAGCGGTAGAAAAGCACGATATAGATACAGATTATTTACTTTCGTCTGTCACCCTCAAGCTGGATTCTTTACAAAGCCCCAGCGATCAAAGCAGAAGGATTCAAGAACAGGAACGGGAAATGATGGAGCTGGTTCACGTCGAGTCTCACCTGGAATCGTGGCAGATCTGAAGGTTTGAAGTCGTTGGGCGAGCAGCCGCACCAGTCCACGATGTGCTTATACTGGCATTTGCAGCCCAGTTTGCGGTTCCAGTTGGTGAGCCGCAGGTTGTTGTCCACCATGGTCTCACAGAGGGCGCTGTTCTCCAGCACGGTGTGGAAAAATGACTGCAGGTGGAGAGGAGTACAGAACGAGAGGTCGTCAGGGGTCGTCACGCGTGTCGTCCAATCTCAACTGACCATTTTAATCTACGTACGAACAGACAGACATGCTGTTTCCCTGAAAGTGTCCAGAAGGGGGAGTATTTTAAGGACAAAAATCTCATGTACGCCATGATAATAGTTCATATTCAGTTCAATACATGATTAGGATCACACACTTTTTTGAACAATAAATCCATCCTTAATAGAAGTCGACCAGTATGAGCTTTTCTATGTGTGAATGACTCTAATGGTTTGTCGCCAATCGACAATTACATTATTAAAAGCATTAAAATAATGTATAAAGTAAACGTTAAATACATGAAACAGGTCATCAAAAAAGAATTAACCCTTGGATGAAAAATGTATGTTTTAGTGACGAGCCAAAAGTTAGCTTAAAGTTAGCTAAAACAGTACATTGCTAACAACATCTATCTATCTATCTATCTATCTATAGATATATAAATATAGATATATAGATATAGGAAAAAGGTGCAGTGGGTGGAACAAATTACAACAATGAGAAAAACTGTTAAGTATTCTAAAGCTAGTTGTTTCTGACAAAAGTCGAAGATAAAGTGCTTTGAGTTTTAAAGGCAATTTATGAGTTTAAAGCAGATTTGTACAAATATCGCAACAGTAATGTTTATCGCATTTACAATTTTTTATATTATCTAATATCTATTAGCAATAGCAGCTATAGTTTGACAAAATGCAAACCCTGCCCCCCCCCGTTAACCCCTTGGTCAAAGCTCCACCCACAAAACGCCTGAAATCGCATTTTTGTTACGTAATTTTTCTTTTTTATGTTAGAACTGTTGGGGTTTTTTTTATGTTTTTAAATACCTTTGGTTTAATGTAACGTCAGTAAAACCTGTTTGTAACGTGTTTTTAAAATTAGTGACTTGTTTTTGATAACATTAGTAACACTTTTTGGTGATGTTATTTACAATTTATGTAATACCGGTAACATATTATTGACGTGTCTTCAACGTTTGAAGCTATTCATGAATCCAAAAATCAATCAATCAATAAAGAACATTTTTAGACATTTTAATATCTACAGCATGAAACTTTTATTTCATCCCAAACCATGTGAGTCCACTGACCGATGACACGCTGCTAATAAAACTGTATTCCTTCGCAATGTTGATTTCCATGCTCCCCACCAGGGGGCACCAGTAGGTCACGGTGTCTGTGTTTGTGTGTACGTGGAGTCTGAGGGCCGCTGCATGTGTGTGTGTGTTACTGTGTTACCTCTGCGGGCAGCAGTGTGTAGGCGTAGAAACGCTTCATGCTGCTGACCAGCTCGTCTCTGGAGTTGACCACATAATCCACAAAGGGCCGGCTGAGCAGGAACCAATCAGAGCCTCCGTCCACTGCAATGCCCTCTGGGATCTTGCGGTCCCCGAGACGCCACATGTGTGTGTCGCACTCGTAGAAGAGACGGTCCAGACCCTGTTTACGGATGAAACTGAGACGACAAAGAGTTTAAATGTCGAGGTGAAAATGGTTAAAGTTTGTGTCCAGACCTAAAAGCACACTCAAGGTTTACATCTGGAGCAAAAAATACATTTTAATAAAAATAAAAAAAATAAATCAAGGCATAGGATAATATGAAAATCACAATTATGTCAAGATAATTCGGACCAAAGGAATTAAAAAGCACAATATCATTGTGATAAATATATATAAAAAAATCTGCCTGAAAATCCATAAATCTCGAAATAAAATATCACTTGACCTTCGCTGTTAGTAGGAAAGTAATGTTATATTTTAAAAACTCATAAATTAGAAAGGTATAAAGATTTATGTCCAAGCTCATACTCCGTCATTACCCAAAAAAAGTAACGCAACCAAAAACAAGTTACTAACATGAGCAAAAAATGTTACTAACGTTAAAAAGAAAAGTTAGCATCTTTAAAACTTTTTATCTTTTTAAATCATGTTGTGAACATTGCAAAATGTTACTAACATTAAAACAAAACCTTAGTAATATTACAATCATGTTACGAACATTGCAAAAAACATCGCACTGATGTTACAAAAATGTTATTAACGTTAAAAAGAAAACTTAGTAATATTACAATTATGAACAATGCAAAAAAAAAAATTTATGTAAAACTTTACCAAAAACATGTCAGTAACAAAAAAAAAACATTACTTAGGTTAAAAAAAACACGACTTCAAATGTTTTGGGGGCGGAGCTTTGACTAGAGGGCTGATGGGAGGTGGTGGAGTAAAGTGTAGTTCAATGATGACTTTTCTGATCAGAACAGGCCGAAATGTGGTCCGGTAAACGCAACAGCATCTCAAGAATCATGAGCGGAACCGGTTAACGAGAATCAGTATGAGACCTCAACAAGCACGTTGTTAACAACATCAAAATCCCAGAAATAGGGTTTTATTTTATAAGAAGCAGAATCTCACCGTGCGTTGTCTCTGCCGTGAGATTTGATGAAGTTCATGTTGCGGTACTTTGACAGGAAAGCCACCAGCTGATCATTGGTCCTGAGGGCAGACGTCAGCTGTCAATCATCAGCTCAGACATTTGAATTGAACCCTGACAGGAAACTGACTTACTCATACAGTACATACAGTACGTCACTGTTTCACATTTCTCCACCTTCAACTTTATAAAATGCCAGAAACAGAAAAGTGACACCAACAAAATGTTTCTAAGGAATGATAAACTGCTCAGCAGCAGCAGCAGCAGCAGCAGCATCAGCAGTGTGTGGCCTGGTGTGGAAAAGGCCACTCCCTGCAGCTGCAGCAGCAGCAGCAGCAGCAGCAGCAGCAGCAGCAGTTGCCACAGCAACAGCAACTCGAGCCTGGTGTCACCCTGATGACAGAACCGCAGACAGACGGATCGCTTTGATTACATTTGATCACAGTCATTAAGACGAACCGCAGGCGTGCATGTGTGTGTTTGAGGGCATGTTTGTGTTCATGAGTCACTGACACAGTAAAAATATAGCTGTGATGTATATCATTCGTTTTCCTGTCAGGTATCAGGGCCAACTTTGTGTTTCTCATACTACTGACAGGCAAGACAATTCTCACAAGAGGATCACATTCAGCCACAGACAAGAACCTAAATCAGTCAGTCAATCCAAAGACTCGGTTAACAACGTTCACATCAGCACGACTCTGGTATATCTTAAGAACATGTTCATGTTATTTATCCAACTGTTACACAGACTTTTCCAACAGGAAAGTGAAGTTTGTAAACCACTCACTCTCCCACACCAAAGTCCATAGAGAAAACCAGTGATTTTAGCTCAAAGGGACACAGGAGCTGCTGGTCTACTGCTGCCTCGTGTGGTCATGTATAATTCTGATGTGAGCCATTATTACGTTTAACCAGTAATAATTGTGGACTATTTGATGTTTGTATGTGGTATATGGGTGTGAAATTGCAATTTCCCAGTGTTTTTGGGATCAATAAAGGTATAAATCAATCAAAATCAATCAGTTTGTGTCACTGAGGTAAATTTGAACAAAGGATTTCAAACACTGAAGTGACAAAATAAGACATTTGAACTAAGTGATGGAGGCAGCAGTGGATCAACAACTCCTGTGTGTTGTGATATAAAATCACTGATTTTCTCTATGGACTTTGGTGTGGGAGAGTGAGTGTTTTACAAACTTCAGTTTCCTGTTGGAAAAATCTGTCTAACAGTGAGATAAAGACATAAACATATTCTTAAGGTAATGTAGACTTAAAGTGATGTAGATTTTATTACCTGAGTCTTTTGGTACAAGGCTAAAAATGTCAGGAAGCCCACTCACTCTCCCACACCAAACCCCATAGAGAAAATCAGTGATTTTAGATCACAGGTCAGCTTGTGCTGGACAAACCCAAACAAGTGTATTCAACTGTCTCTTTAACACTTTGAGAGAAACAAATGCACACATCGTTCCACTGACTCACACTACATGATGTCACAGCTATTGATGGTGTGGCTTATGGATTTTGGCTGGAAGGGTGTTCAGTCACTTTGATGGGAGGACAGCAGAGACCAGGTCAGTGTGTGTGTCCCTATGTTTCTACGAAGAGTACTCACAAGAACACAAAATCCATCACAGAAACACCAGCTTGATTCGAGGTTTACTTGCAGCAAAGCAGCGGTTCCAAAACTTTTTATACCACCTGAGAAAATATTGAGCTTTAGAGGTAACACCATTATATCCAACCATTCTCTGGTATATACAGTAGGAGAGTATTTCTGATCTTCCTCCAAGTACCATCAGAGGAAGCTCGTTTAAGAACCATGGCTGCAGAGAATTCTGCTCGGTATCAACGCTTTAAAGTTGAGATATGAAAGGAACTCCACTATTTCATTTTAACTTTATTCGACACGCAGTTTGAGCCATTTACCACCTCTCAGAAAACACATGTTCACCTGAAATAAACACTGTGACACTGTGTTCACCCAACTTTTCACATCACTTTTTGATGACATGAGCCAAATCACAAAATCGTAACGTAGCCATTTCTGCAGCGCCTTCCATTGTTTTAAATGGATTAAACAGATAAATGTTTGATAAATGAATCACAACTTCATCAATCAAAACATATACACATGTTTAATACTATACTTCATCAGTAAGTTTATATAGGTATCGTGAATATGAATTTTACATACACATGACTAATGTGATCTGCGAAAATTCTTGAATTTAAGTGTTGGGTGCATCACATGCAATAGTTTTGCTAACTTTATTTAGCAAAACTATTACATTTTTAATTTTTGTATTTTATTATCATGCTAGCTTTTCTCACATGTAACCTAAGCTACAGTTGGTTGTGTTAACACAGCAGGGGTTAGCTTTGTTAGCTTTTTTAAGTTTAGCAGCTGTCTGTTTTTTAACTTTATCTTTTGTATTTCATTGTCACGCTAGCTTTGCTCACACCTCATAATTTTGCTCATAAGCCTGAACACAGCACGGGTTAGCTCACATCTACACTCTTGCTAATTCAGTCATGTAGTTTTGCTAACTTTAGTTAGCTAAATTCACAGGTGACAGTTTTGCTAACTTAGACTACTGTCTTTTTTTTTCTTTACTTTTGTATTTTATTATCATGCTAGCTTTGCTTGCACTTAATAGTTTTGCTAACTTTGGTTACAGCTTGTTATTAACCTTCACCTTTTTTAATTTTGTTAACACAGCACGCGTTAGCTCACATTTATAGCTGTGCTAGATTAGTCATTGGTGATGCTAACTTTAGCCTGTTCTTCAACATTAACCGTTGAAGATCCATCCTCATGATCCATCCTCACGCTCACTGACCTCACAGGTGATTCTTTTGCTAACTATAGCTGTAGTCTCTTGTTTACCTTTGGTGTTTTATTAAAAAACCGTCCATTCACATCCATCCTCACGCTAAGTTCCACAAAAATCAGTCTTAGTTTAGACGTCTCTGTCGTACCTGATGGGGTAATCGGCAGCACTCAGGTTGATGAAGAAGTCCCAGGACCAGTCAGCCATTTCGAGTAGGTCCTCCATGCTGCGCAGATACATGGTCAACAGACTGGCCCCGCCCCAGATGGTGGCCATCCGCCAAGGGGTGACCCGCACATTTGGATACTGGCCGGCCAGAGACAGGACCTCTCTGTGGAGGTAGTTGGACCGCTAGGAGAGTGATGCCAAACCAAAGAGGACATTACCATTGACGCTAGAAGTTCTCTTGATCATTACTGCTTTCCTCAGCCATTGGTTTCAGTGGATGACTCTCACCTTGTCAACATGAATGTAGTAGTAGTGCGAAGTGTGGTAAATTGCTTTAAAGAGACGCCGGAACTGACGCGAAGCTCGGCCGTGGACGACCAGCACGAAGGCGATCCTCACCGGCACAAGCGTGGAAGTGTCTGAGGCTCCCTCGTCCCACGGCGCGTTCACATTAGCCTTACCTGAACAGAGAACACTGGGAGCTCAGCTCACATGAACTCAACATTAACATTATTAAAATTAGAACAACGTTCATGCCTCAGGAAACGACAAAAGCCCGAGTGCACTTTAAAAGTTGATGAACATCCCGGCAACAATAATAATATCCATAATAATAATGTGCAATAAATAATATGCAATGCCACTGTGCAATTTATGAATCCACGTGCAACTGCTGCTATTGTGTTTTTTTTGCTGTTTCCTCTTGTACATAGTGTTTATGTTATTTACTTTTTTTTTTTACTATATCTATATCTCTAGCTCTTTTTATTCTTTTCCTACTCTTATGTAGATTATTTATTATGGATGCCTTTGCTGCTGCAACAATGTGAATTTCCCCATTGTGGGACAATAAAAGAAAATCTTATCTTAAAGATAAAGTTGCCATAATTTCTAGGTAAATTTTCCAAATTGCACCAAACTTCAGCAAAGGCTCCTTCTGCCATGTGGATCAGATCTCCCTCATACTCAGTTAGAACACCATAAAGACCATCATGGTGCTATGTTCTGAACATTGTTATTTTTCATTTAACCGTGTTCCTACAATAGCAACATGAATCTCACTGTGGTAACTGTGGAATTGTCCAATCTGCCACCACCTTTACATTTGACCAGAGTCCTGGCCGAGTTGGACAGCCAATGGTCAAGTGGACAGGGAATTTGGCTTGTAACAGAAGGGTTGCTGGTTTGAATTCCAACAAGGTGCCCAAATCCCAGCACACTGCTTAGTGGCTGCCTACTGCTCCTTAGTTCTGGAAGGTTCCTAGTAGAGGAGGGAATAAATCAGGCTTTCTCAGTCCTGGTCCTGGGTTACAAAAAACTAAAAATATTTAAGAAACCTACATGTCAATATTGTCAAATCACACAACTGTGTCATGATGCAAAACACGATGTGTCAGAGTTTGTTTGTTTTTTATTTTGGTCAGGCAAAGGAAAAAGGCACCAAAATGACTGATGGAGAATATAAAGTGCAGTTTCCGTGATGTTCTGACTTTTATAAAACATAATTCATGGTTCGCTCTGCTCTCCAGTGCCCTGTCTACACTTTCATTTGTCAACGCTGAGCTCAGGTCCCCTTTCATACACGACTACCTAATACTTCTGCATCGTTACTCGAGCTCTAAACGTGGCACGGGTTGAGGCCCGCTCTGCCTAATTAGTGACCTTCCCAGGCTGTGGGGGCATCCTGGGAGGAGGAATAACTGTAATCAGGCAGCTCAACGTTCAGTTCAGTGCTGTGCAGACAGAGGGCGTGACCTCCTGTGCAGTCAAGCCCCCCCCCCCCCAAAAAAAAAACCTTGGTTCTACCACCTTCTTGTTCTTAAACATCAAACCAAAGCAAATCAGCTCAGCGAGAGTCTGTGGATATAATAAGAGAAGTGTATCATCACGGAAACCTGTAATCATATAAATGAAACCTCAAAAGGCTCCGGGCGGTTATGAGAGAAGAACGACGAGTCATTAGTCAGCTCTTCCAAAAATAAGATTAGAAAACTGCTTGTTTGATTGGGGTGTAATTACACTGGGTGAGTATCATCCTGGTGGTAAGCTGCCTGTGCCTGTGTCCACTCATGCCTTTAGTCCCTGAAAATAGAAATGAACACCAAAGGGATGTCTCTTCAAGGCTGCAACACGTGCCGGGTTAAAAATGTTTCCTCGATGGGTAAATTTAGTCTTTATATTTAAACAGTCTTGACTTTCTACAGCCTGCTACTGAAAAGCCGCCTGTTCGTCCCGTTTCTTCACATTCTGTCTGGAAACTCTGTCACTAAGTACGTATGGGAAAACATGGACATTTTAAACATTTCCTGTCATGAATATCTTGATCAAAATGATTGCAAGTTTAATTGGAAGCAAAGTCTATTTCAGCTTAGTCTACAATATATTCAGAATATGTTCACGTCTTTATTTAATCTCCCACACCAAAGTCCACAGAGAAAATCAGTGATTTTCACATCTCAGCACACAGGAGTTGTTGATCCACTGCTGCCTCCATCACTAAGTTCAAACGACTTTAGGATTTATTTTAGTGACACAAACTGACCACACGAGGCAGCAGCAGACCAGCAGCTCCTGTGAAGTAAAATCACTGATTTTCTCTATAGACTTTGGTGTGGGAGAGTGAGTGGTTTACAAACTTCACTTTCCTGTTGGAAAAGTCTGTCTAACACTGAGATAAAGACATGAACATGTTCTTAAGATATCATAGATTTAAGTTGACAACGACGTTATCAAGTACAAAAGGCTCAAGTAACAGGAAACTGAAGTCTGTAAACCACTCACTCTCCCACACCAAAGTCCATAGAGAAAATCAGTGATTTTAGCTCACAGGGACACAGGAGCTGCTGGTCTACTGCTGCCTCGTGTGGTCACTTTGTGTCACTGAGGTCAATCTAAATAAAGGATTTTAAACCCTTAAGTCACAAAATAAGACATTTAAACTTAGTGATGGAGGCAGCAGTGGATCAACAACTCCTGTGTGCTGTGATGCAAAATCACTGATTTTCTCTATGGACTTTGGGGTGGGAACGTTGGAAACGGCCGTCTAACAGTGAGATAAAGATGTGAACATGTTCTGAAGATATTTTAGACTTAATCTGATGCAGATTTTTCTTTTGTTAAGTGCTCACCTTCTATGGGGCAGTAGCGAGGCACCTTCTCGGGCATCAGTGTTCTCTCCTTGTGTTTGCAGTAAACGTCCACTATCTGCTGCCGACACTCGCGGCTTTTGGCTCGGGACAGAGCCGAAATGGCTTCCTTCCCGCTGACCTCACACTGTGGCTGCTCCTTCTTCGGCTCCAGACTGGCAGACATTTTCCCCAGTGGATTCCGTTGGTGCTCCTGGACCAGGGCCAATGCCGTCGGCCCCTGGGGGCGTGGTTTGTGGAGGTGGGTGTGGCTGCGGTTGTGGGCGACCCCTCTGGGTTGGATGGGAGCGAACTTGAGGATGTCGTTCGTAGATTTTTCCAAGGCGCTCTTCACTTTGTCCAGCTTATGTTTGCCGTTTCCGACTGGCACTCGCTGGCGCTGGGATCGCGCACCGAGGTTGCTGTTGCCGTCCACAGAGTCAAAGTCTTTGGGGACCGAGTTCTCGTTATTGTTGCTGTCCAAGCGAAGTTTCTCTTTTTGATGCCGCTGAAATGAGAGAACGTTTAAGTCCATGACTATTAAGAGGATGTTCACAACAAGCGTGGCAAGCATTTGTTAGTGCGGTAAAATTAAATAAAAATGTTTATACAAACACACTAGAAGATGGGATCTTATACAGCTTCTATAAGATGAACCAGAAATGTCAGACAACTGGACATGGTAGCTTTAGAAAATATACGTTTAACGTACTTTCCTGTAAACATAGTTAGCAATAGCATTAGCCCCGAGCAGATATCCCACTGTTATGTTTACTGACGGTACCGGAAACTAGCGATGAAACAACTTAAAATTTTATTGCAACAAAAGCCACAGTGTTAACCGAGGGTGAATTTATATTATCGCTATCATCGTGAAAAGTAAAAGATCATTAAAATTTTTCATGTGCGTGACTTTTTTAGCTCACCAACATACAGTCCTAGTGAGTTATTTTGAAGTGCCACAAGGGGGCGCTGCTTCACTCCAGTTATTCCAGGACCTTGTGATTTATAACGATCTTATTTGTAATGTTTGTAACTTGAGACATATACACATATATATATATATATGTACACACACACACACACACACACACACACACACACACACACATATATATATATATAATTTTGCACTAAAATGCAAGATGAAGTGATTTCAGTAATTTAACAATTAAAACATAAAATCTTTCCCATAATATTAATGTTGTCCTGCAACTAGCAATTCTTTTCATAATTGACTCATTTGTTTATTATTTTCTCGATTAATTGCGTAGAATAAAATTGTTCAGAAAAATGTTGATCAGTGTTTGATCAGTGCTGGAAATGATGATGTTCTCAAACAAAGTGATTCAGTTTGAATGATTCTTTTACTATATAGAGAAAAGAAACCAGAAAATATTCTCATTATTACATTTTTTGGAATTCACAGATATAAATAACAAGTACACACACACACACACACACACACTAACACCTGTCTCTTTAAGGTCAAGGCCACAGCTGCCTGTGTGTGTGTGTGTGTGTGTGTGTTTCAGAAAAAAAAAGAAAAGTCACATGACCTCACTGAGTATTTTAATCCAGCAGGACCGGTGACCTGTCCAGGGTGGACCAGTGTCCCCCATGACCGCCATGTGGACGATCAAACGGTAGAAGATGAGAGTTTGAAGTGTGTGTGCGTGTGTGTTCTTGTATTTGCTGCCATCTGAGGACCAAAGATCACATAAACCCTACAGAGTGAGGACATTCTGGATATATATCACATATTTAAAGGGCTTTTTCAGGGTTAGGGGGTAAGTGGGTATGGAATGAATTATGTCTATGAGGGTCCTCACTATGAATGAAGTGAAAATGTATGTGTGTGTGTGTAGCTGGTCTTCCTTATCTTGTGGGGACCTAAATGTGTCTCCACACTCACATTATGGGGACTTGTCTTCCTTATGGGGACAAAAATCAAGTCCCCATAACGTAAATGACTCCATTTCAAGGTGAAGACATGTTTTAAAGTTAGGCTGAGGTTAGGGTTAGGTTAAGGTTAGGGTCAGGGTTAGGGTTAGGACACTAGTAATTATGGTTAAGGTTAGAGTAAGTCTGCAGGAAATGAATGGAAGTCAATGTAATGTCCTCAGAAGTCATGGAAACCAGTGTGTGTGTGTGCTTGTACAGACATCTTTGTGAGGACCAGAAAAACTCCTAAATTAGAGGAAGTGCGGACATTTTGTCCGATCCTAACGTTCTGTCCCACCTTTAAAGGACATGTTGACAGTTGAGACTTGGTTTTAGGTTTAGGTTCAGAGTTAGGATTAGGTTCAGGATTAGGATTAGGCATTTGAAACGATCATTTGCTGCAGATCTAAATTTAAATTTCCTCTCGACTTCAGTTTATTTTTTAGCTCAGATATAGAAAAAAGGTTACTCCTTCAGTCTGACAAAAAGTGTGCGTTTTTTTCCCAGAAGTCTTTATTCCATGGAGACCAGCCCCCCCCCCCCACACACACACACACACTCCAGGTTGTTATTGCGCCTCCTGCTGTTCCACAATAAAGGCTACAGAAAAAAGACGAGAGTGTTGGCTCACTCGCCCGGGGCGAGAGACATTAATGGAAGGGAAGACTGGAGTGAGAGAGCGATCCTGTTACATTGACATCTGTTGATTTTCGGATTGCATCCACACTAACACTAAAACATGTTTTTACTTACAAAATCTGTGGTTTTGTTGCTGCATCGTGTGTTTTTAAGGTCATTTTTGTTGTTTTAATGTCTTTTTCTTGTCCTTTTTTGTGTCTTTTGTGTGTTTCCGTTATCATTTTGTGTGTTTTTATTCCTATATTGCGTGTTTTGAAGAATTCTATTGCAGTTTTGTGTGTTTTGTTTAATTCTTTAAGTCTTTTTTTGTCCTTTTGTGTCTGTCTATTGTTGTTTTATGGCCATTTGGTTTTAGTTTATTGTTGTATTGTGTGTTTCTTTGGTTGTTTTGTATAATTTTATTGAAGTTTTATGGGGGGGTTAGGTATTTTGTTTACTTTTGTTGTTGTGTTGTCTTTTTCTTGTTATTGTGTGCATTTTATAGACATTTTACGTCTTTTTATTGTCATTGTCTTTTTGTCATTCTTTAGTTTTTGGTTGTGGCCCTTTTTTGTTTTTCCATGGTTGATTTGTGTGTTTTAGGGTCAACTCTTGACATGTTAAAAGGTCTTTTATGTCTTTTTGTTGTTGATTTGCCTTTTTTGTCTGCCTCTGAAGTATCTCTAGAGTCTTTTTTTGTCTTTTTATTGCAGTTTTGTCTTCACAATGTCCTTTAGTTTGTGTGTTTAACAGTCAACTTTTGTGTTTTAAGGTCTTTTCTCAGCATTTACCTTTTTTGTTGTCCTTTGATGTGTCTTTATAGTCATTTTGTGTCTCATCTATTGTGTTTTTAATGATCAATTTGTGTCATATTATGGTCATTTTGTGTAATTGTACTGTTTTGTTGTGTCTTTTTTGTATCTTTTGTTGTTGTTTAGTGTATTTATGGTTGTTTGGTGTGATATTGTCTGATAGAAAGTGTTGGCATGTAACTGTAAAGGTTTTAAAAGGCAGTAACTGTCAGGACATATCACTGCTCACTCACACACACACACACACAGAAGATCACAGGGCATCCAGTAACTGTAATGAAAGGCTGTAAAAATGGATGCCTTCAATATAACCCATGTCTCCGTCCCTCTCTCTCTCTCTCACACACATGAACGACATATACAGTATGTTCATGTCCTAACAACAGCAGAGAACACCTGGAGAGATCGTTGCCCTATTTTCTGATTACAATGTTTGTTTTTCACCAAAAATACCAAAGAAATTCCTTTTATGTTAAAGTGATAGTTCAGCTTTTCTGAAGTGTGGTTGCATCAGCACTGACTGCACTGTGAAGCGCCCCCTGCTGCCAAGAACCAGAACCAGTCTGAGAAACAGAGGCTCACTCTCAGTGAAAAACTGATTTTAGCCACATAGTCTGTAATACATGTTCTCATCTTAATCTAACTGTTAGACAGACCTTTCCAACAGGAAACTGAAGTTTCACCAAAGTCCATAGAGAAAATCAGTGATTTTAGCTCACAGCTCACAGGAGTTGTTGATCCACTGCTGCCTCCATCACTAAGTTCAAATGTCTTATTCAGTGTCTTATGTGTTTGAAATCTTTTATTCTGATTTATTTAATTGACACAAAGTGACCACACGAGGCAGCAGTAGACCAGCAGCTCCTGTGTCCCTGTGAGCTAAAATCACTGATTTTCTCTATGGACTTTGGTGTGGGAGAGTGAGTGGTTTACAAACTTGTTTCCTGTTTCTTGAACCTTTTGTACTTGATAAAATCATTGTCAACTTAAGCGTACAATATCTTAAGAACATGTTCACGTCTTTATCTCACTGTTAGACAGACTTTTCCAACGGTAAAGTGAAGTGTGTAAACCACTCACTCTCCCACACCAAAGTCCATAGAGAAAATCAGTGATTTTAGCTCACAGCTCACAGGAGTTGTTGATCCACTGCTGCCTCCATCACTAAGTTCAAATGTCTTATTCAGTGTCTTATGTGTTTGAAATCTTTTATTCTGATTTATTTAATTGACACAAAGTGACCACACGAGGCAGCAGTAGACCAGCAGCTCCTGTGTCCCTGTGAGCTAAAAACACCAATTTTCTCTATGGACTTTGGTGTGGGAGAGTGAGTGGTTTCCCAAATACATATAAACTGTCTTTTCAATTTTCACAAGCTAATGTGACTGAAGACCAATTTAATTTCAAATGTGTTTTGAAATTGCTCATTACTTCCAATTAAACTGTCAGTCCAGACTGTTGCTTTTATCCTCGAAGTGATGAATTCATTAACACCTTAGTCACAAATCACTGATGTCTTCAATTACATAGAGCCACACATGCTGTACCTGAACATAAACATTTGAATGGGTGTTCAGGTTTAGAATGAATGGGAATCACCCACAACAGGTTCGCCTTTCACCGTGTAAAGCAACAAAAATGACCTGCTGCAAGTTCCCACCAAACTCCTTCAAAAATTAATTCAGTTAACAACAATCTCCGTTTCTGACGAGTGCTCATGTCATGGAAAACATGGATCGATATATTTAAGGAATATATCAACTTCATTCTCAAATTCGTCACAAATATCAGTTACTCAGCACTTAAAACAGACTTCTTTCTGAACAGGAAAACAAACAATACAAACTTTTAAAAATACAGATTAATCACTTTAGCGTTTTGTGCAGCAAGTAGACTGCTAAAATGCAGCTCCCCCTTGTGGCACTTCAAAATAAATCACTAGTAGTGTATGTTGGAGAGTGGGACAGCATTTTCAAGTCACTCACGAGAAATATTTACAAATTTCCCACTTTCATGATTATCCCAAAGATGAAAATTCACCAAAATCAACTTATTGTGAGAAATTATTTTAAATTTCAATTCATGACCATATTGTCTGCATATAACCGGACCTTATATTGTGATAAGTTAAACTAAAGCACAGTGGAATTATTCCTAGTTGGGAATCCGACTGCAAGATGGCTCCCACTTACTTCTGTCGTATTCGTTTCCTGCCGTTTTATTTCTTATTTTTTGTGTTGTTATTGACTGGTTTTGCTAACAGTGGCTAGCCCGAGATGAATTCGGGCTAGCCAAGTGGAATGCAGTCAACCCCATGGAACGCAGCATAAATCAACAATGTGACAAATATTTGAATGTTTATATTAAAAGTTGCATACTGCAGCTTTAAGGGACATTAAGAATAGATTTTTTTTTAAAAAATGTTAATTAATTTGTGGTTAACTGTAGATAATAATACTGTAGAAATATAGCTTTAAACATTTTAATCAATAGACTGCTCTAATTTCTTATATATATGTTTTGTAGGCTCGGGTTCGGATCGGGACTCGGTTCAGCATCTTCTGTTTCCTCACGTGTGAGACACAGATTTTCCTTCCATCATGAAGAACCGGACTGTTCACACCTACCGCCTGCAGCTGGACCCCAACAGCCGGGTCGCTCCTCCTCAGCAGCCCGCTCCTCCTCCGCCGCTGCCCGCCACCAGCAGCACCACCACCGGCGGCAGCAGCAGCGGCGGCGGCGGCGGCGGCTTTGTCCAGCTCCCCGGCTCGCTCTCCTCTCTTCTCCTGGCTCGTGGCTCCTGAGTCCAGGCTGCTGAAGTTCCACAGCACCAGCGTCTGGAGCAGCAGCACGGCCGCAGCGGCGAGCAGCAGCGCGGAGCCGGAGCGGCGGGACAGCCTGCGGGCGCACGGGTGAGGGTTCATCTCTCCTCCTCCTCCTCCTCCTCCTCCTCCTCTTCCTCCTGCCTGAGGCTCAGGCCGAGACACCCATCTGCTGAACACTGACGGCGGGGAATGAACGCTCCCCACCGCGGCCTGAGGAGCGACTGGCAGCGGCGGAGAGGAGGAGGAGGAGGAGGAGGAAGAGCGGGGGGGAGGGGGAGGGGGGGAGTCCTGGCAAAGGCTGTAAATGAGGAGAGACAGACAGAGAGAGAGAGAGGGAGGGAGGGAGACGGGGATGAAGGCAGCTCTCTGACGCCCCCGTGTGGACATTGACAAGTCAACAGTTGACACAAAGCAGCGTTTTTTTTCCCATTTAGAGCAGAAATGACGTCACTGCTGTGTTTGAACTATGGACCTTTTTTTTAAAAAAGCACAAAAACAAATAAATTAATTAGTCCTATTGAATACTGTGTGTGAAGTAAGTTAAGACAAATAAATATATTTTAACTTTCAGGAACAAACTTAATATTACAAGAAAAAGTCATAAAAATGAGAATAAAGTCATAATATTAGCAGCTTTTTTTAAAAAAAACTTCTTCCAGTATTTAGTGAAAAGTCCTACATTTTTACAGTAATGTTTACTGGAGTCTTGAAGTTTTAATTCCCAATATAAATGTAACCTGATAAAACCTTAAGAACAGCACACAGATGTAACCAGATGTAGCCTCTCACATTTCTTGAAAATTACTTTTTTCCTCATAATGACTTTAATCCCGAGGGATTAAATTATTATTTTTGGCCCACTCACTCAGTCTTAATATCGTGCTGATGTTAATTTGGTGAAATTTGGAGTTAATATCGACGCTCTTTGTTGTTTTTGTCACGCATGTCCTGTGATACAATTATATGCAGCCTGCAAATTTATTTTATTTGTCTACTATTAATGGCCCGGCGGTAAATAGGACACACACACAAATTCATACAAATCATACAGAGGATTATTTACATGTACTATATTATTAAAAACATTGACAAATGATCAAATTCTGCTATA
The DNA here is from genome assembly GCA_016785285.1 of Brachirus orientalis. Classification (NCBI taxonomy): domain Eukaryota; kingdom Metazoa; phylum Chordata; class Actinopteri; order Pleuronectiformes; family Soleidae; genus Brachirus; species Brachirus orientalis. The sequence continues at coordinate 552,409 of JAFBJR010000492.1, read as the reverse complement.
GCACAAAAATTGGTGTTATTAATTTATTTATAATATAATTTTGTCGATTCCATGTATTTTTTTAATTGATATAGATCATATTTAGTGTATTTAACAAATGTTTTCAGTATAATAAATATGATTATCAATGCAACAGCCTTTAAAACCAGTAAAAGTCATCACAGATACTTAATCGTGATACAATATCGTATATCATATCTATTGACTGGATCTATTTAAACGGTGTGTTTGTCTCAGATGATGTTGTTATGAAGGGTGTCACACACATAAACGTCCCCTCTGTCTCGGCAAAGGAGAATTTCCAGACAAATCATGACAAAGTCCGCAAGATTCCTCATTTCTATTTCCATTTTTATTGCTACATTCTGCAATTCTGTCCGCGTATTCCCTGAAATCGCAGAAATCCCGAGGCCTTACTTTGTTTGACAAATGTCATGTCGTCAGAAGAAAATCGCTCTTTAACCTGCGTTACTGTTACTTTCCACTGTTCTTATATTATGTGTTTTCATTTAAAAACAAAACCAAAAAATAAAGGCTAAGGCGGGAAAAATGATCGTAATCTGTCAAGCCTTTTCTTTGTTCTTATTTACACCTCGGCCTGTTTCCATGGCAACAGTCACTTGGCGGTGCTGTGGCTCTTCATGTGGAGCCTGACGTACGTCTTCCGGTGGAAACCCTTCCCGCACACGTCGCAGCGGTACGGTTTCTCGCGCGTGTGCGTGCTGCCGTGGTGTTTGAGCGACGACTGGTCGCTGAAGGAGCGGCCGCACACGTTGCACAGGTACGGCTTCTCGCCCGTGTGCGTCCGCACGTGTCGGATCATGTTGTGCCGGCAGTTGAAGGACTTGCCGCACTCGCTGCAGAGGAACGGCTTCTCGCCCGTGTGGATCCGCATGTGCGTCTCCAGACTCGCTCGGCTGTCGAAACACTTGCCGCACACGTCGCACACCTTCCCGTTTTTGTGCGTTTTCAGGTGAACTTTCAGGGTTTCCTCCGAATCGAAATGCGTCCCACAAACGCCGCACAGGTCCGTGGCGTGACTTTTAGCGTGATTCACCAGGGAAACCACTGAGTGGAACATTTTCCCGCACACTTCGCATATGGTCCGACTCTGCTGCTTTTTCGGAGACGAACTCTTGAGCGGGTGCGCGCCGACGTGGCCGTTCTCGTCCTCGCCGGCAGGGGCGTTGTTGGAGTCGCGGCTCTTCTTGTTCAGATGGATCATCATGTGGCGTTTTGACGTGGTGTAGTCGTTGAAGCACTTGCCGCAGACGGAGCAGGCGTACGGCTTCTCGCCCGTGTGAATCCGGATGTGTCGCATCATGTTGTGGTGACAGTTGAAGGATTTCCCGCACTCGCTGCAGTTGAACGGCTTCTCCCCCGTGTGGATCCGCATGTGCGTCTCCAAAGGCTTCGACCCCAGGAAACACTTCCCGCAGACGCTGCAAATTTCAGCTTTCACGTGCGTCTTCACGTGAGCGTTAAAGCTGTCCTCCGTCTCGAAGCGTTGTCCGCAGACGCCGCAGATGTCCTTAGGGTGAGAGTCCATGTGGTTAACCAGGGAGACGGTGGCGTGGAAGGCCTTCAAACAGATTTTACAGCAGATTCGTGATTTCGGTTTTTTGGTCAGACTCAGTTTTGGAGACGCCAGAACCCGAGGCCCCACCTTGGTTCTTTTCCGTTTGCCCTTGCCTTCGCTGTCGCTGCCGTCGCTCGGCGACACCGCGCTGGCGGCCCACTCCTCCTCGCTGTCGTCTTGTTCGGCTGCAGAACAGCCGGACGAGGCGGCGTCACTGTCCTCCATCTTGGTGGCATTGTGCTCGGCCGAAGTGCTCGGCAGAGGATCTTCTCCTTCAGCTCCCCGACAGTCGGACCTCGGAGGTTCCAGCTCGCTCTTCACATAGGGAGGCATGAATATGAACCTGATGGAGTTCTCTTCTTCCTCCTCCTCCTCCTCCTCCTCCTGGTTCTTCTCGGCGTGTGGCGCCTCCTGGTCGTCCTCTTCCACAGCACAGGTCCAGTCGGGCTCACGCTGACCGACCTGTTGCTGCTGGTCAGAGGGAAAGTCCTCGGTCCAGACGGAGAGCGCCAGCTGTGGCGGCTCTGCAGAACAAAACAAAAACACAGAGGAAAAGACATTAAACAGTACAGGAAGTACACTTTAGATGAGCAACTTTTACGTTCTTAAAGACGCTGTAACTCACAAATCTCACGTTGTTACAGTGAGGCCTCAGTGTGACCTTGGTTCCCATGAGTTCTCTACACTGTGTTCTCTCCTGTATCATTGTTGGGAAAGGACTGATAACGCCCAGGAATGTTGTCCTCCCCAAGGTTGTCTCTCTCAGAGGAAGGTGCTAAACATGTTGACCTGTAGCCTTTCCTCTAAGATGGTCAAAAATCGCCCCAACAATGAGGCATTAGAGACAGAAATGTCGCCAGACCAACAGAAACCTATTCTTTTTAACCAATTATTCTTTATTAATTGGCCATTTATTACAAATTACCAAATTTTATTCTTAGAATCTTGACAAATGTTCCCAAAGTTGTTGTTTTTCTAGTTTGTTGATGACTTTTACTTAATATTTAGTTCATATTATCATTATTTTTTATTGGAAATACTGTATATAATTGCATGACAGTGCACACATAGAAATGTAGATTGTTTGGTTCTTAACAACCATGACTTAATTTATCAGCTATAAACAAAAAGTTCAAACTCCTGCCATTTTGCATATGCTTTTATTTATTGGTCCGCTGTCTTTATGTTGGAAAATGTATTTTGCTTATGTTAGCTATTTTGTTGTTAAATGTGTTTGAACAACGTATTTAAGCAAAGCCAGAGCCAAGATTTCTGTAGCCTCACCACTCAGCAAATAATTACTAATTAATAAATAAAAATATATTATTAATATGGTATATATTTTCTTTACTTTTGGGTTTATATTTATTGATTTATTTATTTTAATTATACTTGGCCATTATCTAGCCTTTATTCTATAAATATGTAAGTTTGTAAACTGCTCCCACACCAAAGTCCATAGAGAAAATCAGTGATTTTAGCTCACAGGGACACAGGCGCTGCTGGTCTACTGCTGTCTCTATCAGTAAGTTCAAAAGTATTTTTATTATGACTTCAGTGTTTGAAATCCTTTCTTCAGATTTTAATCAATGACAAAAACTGACCACACGACGCAGCAGTAGACCAGCAGCTCCTGTGTTGTTGTGAGCTAAAATCACTGATTTTCTCTATGGACTTTGGTGTGGTGTATTGAAAATCTGATTTTATTAATTTAAAATAACAATCACTATATAAAACGTACATCAGTTTCAGTCTAGGATATCTTAAGAACTTTTTTATCTCACTGTTTCCTGAACTGAAGTTTGTAAACCACTCACTCTCCCACACCAAAGTCCATAGAGAAAATCAGTGATTTTAGCTCACACAGGAGCTGCTGGTCTACTGCTGCCTCGTGTGGTCACTTTGTGTCACTGAGGTAAATCTGAATGAAGGATTTCAAACACTGAAGTGACAAAATAAGACATTTGAACTTAGTGATGGAGGCAGCAGTGGATCAACAACTCCTGTGTCCCTGTGAGCTAAAATCACTGATTTTCTCTATGGGCTTTGGTGTGGTTTATTGTCAATAACCTGGAGCCACAAAACCATAGAGGAGGTTCTATGAAAACAGTGTCTGATACCGAACCGAGTCAAGCCGTGCCATGCTAGTACTGTATAGTAAGTAAGTAGAAAAGCTCCTTTAGTGTAACTTTAACAGGTTTTGAAAAGTGACAGCTCTAGCACCAATGTAGCCTTCCACCTTCGCCCTGAGCCCTCAAACTACCTTGAAGCACCCCTGGGCCTGGTTGGTAACCCGGGAACAAATCTGCCGTATCTGAATGAGATTCGGCTAATTAATAAATGTACACTAGAGTTAAGTTAAGCTAAGCTATTTTAGCTAACGTCAGCAGAAGTGGGCGTAGTGGCCGGAACTCCCCAGCGCAGCCGGTTTCCACGCACGTCAGCGGGTCACTCACCTGCGGGTCTGTTCGCTCCCCGGTCCCGGTCCCGGTCCAGGACGCTCCGCAGCATCGAGCGCTGCCGTCGGATCTCCTGTTTCGACTGCACGATCTCCTCCTCGTAGCCCGCGATGGTTTTCCTGACCGCCTCGAAGATTTCCTCGGCGGCCGCGGACAGACGCTCGTTGACGAGCGCTCGGAGCAGCTGGATACTGGACATGGCGGAGCCGCGGACAGCGACACTTCCACGCCGCGCACGGGGTCCGGCAAACCCGTGGAAATACGAGCCAAAACAACACGGCACGTGACGGGACCGCGCTGCGTGTGCCGCACAGTTCGCGCCGCGTCCAACTGACACACTTCCGCTCACATCTTCTTCTTCTTCTGTGAACGTTAGTGGCGGTGGTCAAATCGCTTGAAGGCGCATCGCCGCCACCTAGTGGACAGGAGTGGTTATTACGTGATTTGGCCCAAAAAGAAAAACAAAAACCCAATAATAATATAAAAATAATTATCACCATAATCATAATAGTTGTATTGTTTTAAGTTTAAATTAATTCGTTCTTCTCTGGATTTTTTTTAATTAATTAAATAAATAATTATTTTTTAGAAATGTACTTTTTCTGTTATTAAATAAATATTTTCTATGAAAAAAAAAAAAGATTTCGGCATTACTGAGATTTAACCTTACTAGTAATTTGCATTTTTTTCCACACACAGACAAGTGTGTGTGATTCATTCCAAGTCCCAGCAGTCTTCACAGATGAGACGGTCTTGGCCCAAGAAAAACACCAGTTCATTTTTATTTATCTAAAATATCAGGACAGTGACATTGAACCATTTAAAAATAAACAAATAAATAAAAAAAATTTTTTTTAAATTGGAGTGTGTAAACCACTCACTCTCCCACACCAAAGTCCATAGAGAAAATCAGTGATTTTACATCACAGCACACAGGAGTTGTTGATCCACTGTTGCCTCCATCACTAAGTTCAAATGCCTTATTTTAGGAGATCGGCCTGTAAAATCCTATTCTCAGTTTTACCTTAGTGACACAAAATCACTGATTTTCTCTATGGACTTTGGTGTGGGAGAGTGAGTGGTTTACGAATTTCAGTTTCCTGTTGGAAAAATCTGTCTAACAGTGAGATAAAGACGTGAATATGTTCCTAAGATATTGAAGACGTCAAGCTGATGTAGTTTTTATTACCTGAGACCTAATAAATATTAATATTAGAAGCCAATCTAAACATAAAACTATAAACCTGTTCACTTTACTTCTCATTTTCACCTGCCAAAATAACCAGGAAGTGCACTGACCTAGAACAAAAAAACAATAAATTGTCAGATCACACAAAAGTACTTTTATTATTTTTAACCTTTGATTTTCTTTTGCTTTTTTTCCCTTTACAGAGCTCTGTAGTTCTGCACCTAGACCCAAGGGATTAATTTTGAGATTAGTGTCAAATATATGAGGACTCACCTTTTCTCCCCTTTATGTCCCTTCCAGGGCTCCATACTGAAGTGACCCGGAAGAACATTGACCTTAAATGAAAAACTTGTACAAAGAAAAACGTTACCTTCCTTTCTCTGTCACTTCCGCAGCTCGAACCCAATCACTATCAAACTGTACAAAAATAACCAGCAGACATCTCAACTTTGACATTATTCAACAGTTTTATTGTGAAAAAAATTCTCCCATCGCACTTAAACTGTACAATCAATAATTTAACAAGAAAAAAAGGAAAACTTGCTTATTGTTTGAGGAAATTTTCTCTCACTCACACACACACACACACACACAATTCAGATGACTCAGCAGATTTTGCCAAAAAACAAGTACAATGTTTTACAGGTGTTCCTCATCATTATCATCCTCACATTAACAAGCAGGTGAGGTCAGAGAAAATCCCCCGGACTTAATCTCCCATAATCCTCCACAAACACTTCTTTTTTTTAAGAAATAAAAAAAAAATACATTGAGGAAGTCGACGTGAAACCAAGAGGAAACAAAGCTTGGAGGATGGCAGTTGTGTCGTCACAGGAAGCAAAGAAAATGGATGCAGAAACTCTGTATTACACTCAAAGTTCTGAGTCGTCAGCAGCAGCAGCAGCAGCAGCAGCAGCAGCAGCAGCAGCAGCAGCAGCAGCACTAACACTGATAAAATCCTCCTGTTCCATCAGAGCAGGAAAACTCCCGGGGAAAATCTTGACAACATGCTGGAGATTAAGTTTTCTTTTCATTAAAAAGGAATAGTTCTTGTTTTGTGAAGTGTGTTTGTTGCAGGTTCTGACACACAATCGACGCCAACTTTGCTGTGAGACAGAGGCTCACTGTCGGTAATAAACAAATGTTAGCCACTTAACCAAAGACACAGCAACAAAAACAGTATCATCTTAAATCTACGATATCTTAAGAACATATTCATGTCTTAATCTCACTGTTAGACAGACTTTTCCAACAGGAAACTGAAATTCGTAAACCACTCACTCTCCCACACCAAAGTCCATAGAAAAAAATCAGTGATTTTACATCACAGAACACAGGAGTTGTTGATCCACTGCTGCCTCCATCACTAAACACATGTGCATTATTTTGTGAATTCAGCATTTAAAATCCTTTGTTCAGATTGACCTCAGTGACACAAAGTGACCACACGAGGCAGCAGTAGACCAGCAGCTCCTGTGTCCCTGTGAGCTAAAATCACTGATTTTCTCTATGGACTTTGGTGTGGAAATACACAGCTCCCCTTTGTGGCACTTCAAAATAAATCACTAGGACTATATGTTGGTGAACTTGGTAGCATTCCTCAATTGGAATGATTTTCTACTTTTATAATTTTCCTGACAATAAAAATTCACTGGGAGAGATTTTAATTATTTAATTATTTATCGTGGTTCTGACCTCCACTTCACCAACAAGCGGGAACCTTCGCTCGTCTTGTTGCCAAGATTTTCCTCGTCACACAGTTGAGTGTTCAAACACAAGCTGAGGCTGAACAAAGAGCAAAAACGGACTGATAACAGGCGGACTGGCTGCTCACTAGTGTCTCAAATATTAGCTTATTGGTTCAGTAAAGTGAATGGAGGTGTGAGTTACAACCAGAAATACAGAGGATGAAGCCTGAGCATCATGACTGTGGCTTGTCTTACATGTTAATTCGCTGTGAAAGGTTTGGTAAATAGATATTTGTGAGGAGAGAAAAGAAGGCAGAGAAACAGCAAACAGAGAGGGCTTCACTTTTGTTGGCTAGCTTACACACTACCACACAAAAGTCGGTGCTAATGTGGCTCATTTACTTTCTTCCTATCAGAGTTCTCTCAATTGTGAGCAGCTACTGTAGCTGCTAATGTAGCCAGACGGCATGGCATCTTTGTTTGACGTTAGCAGCTACTTTAGCCAAATACCGTGGCATCTTTGTTTGACGTTAGCAGCTACTTTAGCCTGACGCTGTGGCATCTTTGTTAAATGTTAGCTGAAAATGTAGCCCAACACTGTGGCATCTTTGTTTGACGTTAGCAGCTACTTTAGCCAGATGCTGTAACATCTTTTTTTGACGTTAGCAGCTACTTTAGCCAAATGCCATGGCATCTTTGTTTGACGTTAGCAGCTACTTTAGCCACATGCTGTGGCATCTTTGTTTGATGTTAGCAGCTATTTTAGCCAGATGCTGTGGCATCTTCGTTCAATGTTAGCAACCACTTTAGCCAGATGCTGTGGCATCTTCAATTTAATGAGCAGCTACTTTAGCCACATACGGTAGCATCTTTGTCAAATGTTAGCTGAAAATGTAGCCCAACACTGTGGCATCTTTGTTTGACGTTAGCAGCTACTTTAGCCAGATGCTGTAACATCTTTTTTTGACGTTAGCAGCTACTTTAGCCACATGCTGTGGCATCTTTGTTTGATGTTAGCAGCTACTTTAGCCACATGCTGTGGCATCTTTGTTTGATGTTAGCAGCTACTTTAGCCAGATGCTGTGGCATCTTCGTTCAATGTTAGCAACCACTTTAGCCAGATGCTGTGGCATTGTTGTTAAATGTTGGCTGAAAATGTAGACAGACACGAATAGCATCTTCATTTGTTGAGCAGCTACTTTAGCCACATACGGTAGCATCTTTGTTGTGTTAGCAAAAATGTAGCCAGATGCTGTAGCATCTTTGTTTGATGTTAGCAGCTACTTTAGCCACATGCTGTGGCATCTTTGTTCAATGTTAGCAACCGCTTTAGCCAGATGCTGTGGCATCTTCAATTTAATGAGCAGCTACTTTAGCCACATACGGTAGCATCTTTGTCAAGTGTTAGCAAAAAATGTAGCCAGACGCTGTGGCATCTTTCTTCAATGTTAGCAGCTAACGTATCCAGATGTCATGGAATTCACATCAAGTTTGATTTGGTAAATTTTGTGAAAGATAAAAATGAAACAAACCACAGTCACTTTGTTCAGTGCTTCATCGTGCACTTTGAAGTGAAGAACTGGTGTGATGTTGATGTGACACGAGTGATGCACAGACACAACATGGCGTGACGCGATTTACGTGAGTAACTAAACAGGTGAGCTATTTCTGTACATGTAGTGAACACTCCAGCAGGCAGGAGTCACTCTGGAGTCTTTTCTCTCACTCGAGCAGTTGGATATAGTGTGAAAGTGGGTCAGTGGAGACCAATGTGTCTGTGGATGTTCTCTGATATCCCGAGGCATCAGTGGGAGGAAGGTCTCATTCATCCCTCTAAACGCATCATTTCTGCTCTGCAGACCTTCATATTTCTCTTTTGGTCCAAGTAACAACATCCTGTCTCATTCACGGTCTCCTCCAGGACACCGTTTCATTAGGATATCTTACAGTTGCTGCGGGTGCAGTTCTGCGGCGGACTCTGTGGTGGACGGATGGACTTGGAGCGCTTCAGACTGTTGCCTTTGGAGCCGCCGGCCGGGTTGGCCAGGGAGTAGGAGCGTCCATGCATCATGACAGCGTTCATGCCGTTGGCCATGGAGAAAGATTTGAGGTGGGACTTGATGGCGACAGGCAGCGGGAGCTTGTCAATGAGGTGGACCGGAGTGCACGACACAATGGCTCTGCAGCAGAGATCCTGGAGGCTGAAGACTGAAGGGAGGAGCACAGAGAGGAAGTTAAGGACAAAGACAAACTGAATCCTGAGTCCAAGATAAACCTTCTTCCTTATCGCCGCATTCCACTTAGCCATCTTAGCTTGTAAACCTAATAAAATGTTGCTAATATTACATAAACCTAGGTCATAATTTCCAACTCTAACTTAGCTACCTTAGCTAATAATGTGTTGCTACCATTAAATACAACTAAGTCATAATCCCCAACTCCAACTTAGCTATATTAGCTTGTAAAGCTATCGGTTCTGGCTTAGCTACATTAGCCTAACAGCTGCAGCATGCACATTTTAGTTATATACACGTTGCTGACATGCTAACATGAGAAGAACCTCAGTCTTAATCAGCAACTCTGACTTAACTATCTGTAAAGTCTAACATTTGATGAATCTTAAAGACCATCACAGACTTGGCTACATTAGCATGTAAAGCTAATAACATGTTGCTTGATTAGCTAATAATGGGTTGCTAACTAAACGTAAACTTTATGGGTAATCTTAGCTTTTAAATTTGGGAACTCGTTTCTGCGACAGCACTTAAATTTTCGTCGTACATCCTGTACAATGACAATAAAGGCATTCTAAACTAATCTAAAAATATTAATGTGTTGCTAAGATTAGATAAACATTCGTGTTAATGACCAGCTATCTTCGGTAACTTAGCTTGTGTTGCTAACAGGAGACAAATCTTAGTCTTAATCAGCAGCAGACTGGCTGATGTTCATTCATGAGTCCGATCGGTTCCCGGTCCGCTCACCTCTGTTGGGCCTCCAGAACTTCTCCATGCCGTGCCTCATCAGGACGATTCGCGACAGCTCCGTGAAGGACTCGATGACGTTGAAGTTGCACAGAGGGCTCACCTCGAAGAACGTCATGCCGTTCTTCTCGGCGTACGCCCTGGCCTGCTCGGTGGGAACCTGCCGCTTGAAGGCCAGATGGAGCCGGTTGCCGACGAGGATGCGAGGCACGCCTGGAGCATGCTGGGAAGGAAATGGGAAAAAAGAAGTCAATCAACATCTGCAGACAAACACAACCCGAGACAAGACGTCACGCAGAAATAACTCAGTTTGAAGGAGTTAAGATCTAAAATAAGATTTGACAAGTGAATTAGGGCCGCAGCTAAGGATTATTTTCACACTTGATTAATCTGATGATTATTTTCTCATTTCATCGTTTGGTCCATAAAATGTTGAAAAATGTTGATCAGTGTTCATCAAACCTGCAAATATTGATGTGCTCAAATGTCTTGTTTTGTCCACAAACAAAAATGATTTCGTTTTGAATGATTCATTTGTTATTTGGAGCAAAGATCCAGAAAATATTCACATTTAAGAAGCTGAAAACTCACAGAAGCTGGTTTTAATTATAACAAAAACCCATTCAAATCAACTCGACGATTATAAACTTAGTTGACAATTTAGTGACTGGTTAATTAAATAATCACTGCAGCCTGAAAGTGAATGAAATCAAAATTAAAAGCAAGATAATAATAAATGCATCTGTACATTTCCATGCACGATTATACTTAAAATCGTAGTTTACATGGATAACCATCATAGACCGAGTATACAAGCACGAGCAGGAAATCCCTTTATGAAATGAAGTGTGTCTCATTCCGCCACACTAGGTGGCGATATGCCTCTTTTGGCTGATTTATTACATCACAGCTGAAAATAACTTTAGCTGGTAGCTTGTTGTTAGCATGTTGAACTCCATTCCGTGTCTTACTGACCACCCATTAACCGTGAAATATTAAATTCTTTAAGATGACCGCAGAAATTCCATTTTCCTCGTCAACATGCCGTAGTAATTCACATTCCAACCTAACGTGCTAGTCAGACTATGAGAAATTCAATTTAGTCCGATTTCAGTCAGACTAACATATTTAAATGACCCTTAAAAGTCTGATTATTGTCGGACTAGCACGTCTGGGGCAGCAAATCATGAGTATTTTTTCATATCGCATTAATCTGTCGATTATTTTCTTATTTAATTGAACACAGAAAACAACCAGATGACTAAAACAGCTACTGTAATTTAGTGATGGATAAAAAGTTGCCCACATAATTTGGATTATTTTGTCTAACGCTGTTAATTTCAACGCTGTCTGATTTGTTTTTCCTTCTCATCTACATCATTTAACCTTCGTCTCCACGTCTGCAGAGGTGGAGCAGGAAACGCCGAAGAGAAACACACATTCCACAGGACAAAAATACCACAGAGACAGAGGACATCCTCTTTGTTTCTACGTCAGCAGGAAGCACATATTTATGAGCCCCTACCCTTGACTCTCTTTATATTAATAATAATAATTGCTCAATGAAATTCCACAGAGTTTTAGGTTTGTAAAAAGACATCACGTTCCCAAAAAAAGCTGCCTCTCAATGTTAGGGTTTCATTTTCCTTTCAATTTCATAGTATGGCTACACAGAAAAACAAATAGCTGAACTGTATTTACAAACACAGAAAAGGAGGTGGAAATAAGCAGGTGAAGGACAAAATAAAAAATTAATTCACATTTGTAGCAGCTCAGGTCCATTTCAAAATAAAGTGCCAAAATAATTTGGAAGCACAAAAGCAGCGAATAAATAAGAAGTGGATGTTGACAAAATCATTTCTCAAGGGTCTAATAAAGTGTACGCAGCGTTTTTTCAGCATTTTAGGAATATGTCCAGTGAATTACTGTGAGAAATTCCTGTATTTTAAAAACTACATGTGCACTGTAAACACAAGAAACAGATGTTTCAACGGCCGACGTGAGAACGAGAAGAGAACGCTGGATTTTCAAGAGTGTCGTTGATGTAGTGTAATGAAATTAACGGGCTTTTATAATGAAAGAAACTCCTGGATGCTTATTGCTGTATACAATAAATACAACATGAAAATTATTGCAGATAATGCTGGCACTTATTATTATGAGTTAATACTGTAGTGTCATGACAGTGATGGTTCTGTCTGCTTTACTTTATTGTCTCTTTTGTTTACGTTACTTCTTCAGAAGTGCACAATAAAATGTGAATTTAACAGAGCACATTGATAATAAATGTAGAAATTACAAAGTATTTATCAGTAACACAGTAAAGAATTAGTGAAAACGTGAATATTTGCTCTGCAAGTTAATTAATGTCCATCACTATTTTAAGAGAGAGTGTAATCCTTTTCATTTTATATACTTTATTTAATGTAATGTATATACTGTGTCTGTGTATCCAGTTATTTACTGAATATTGATGAAATGGACCAGGGTCTTTAAATGCATGTTTAAATCCTGCATTTCTTTCACTGCCTCTCATGCGCTGAAGTTAAAATTGTGATTTTTTTTAAAGCATATAATACAGTATTTTAACTAGGCAATATATAATTTCGCAATTACTATTTTTGTAATACTGTGATAATATCGTATCGTGGTTGTCTCTGGCTATTCCGACCCCTTTTCCCACAAATAAAACCGTCAAATATCCTCGTAGAAACGGACGCCCTGACAGCTTATTCTCACCTCATCAATCTCTCTGATCCACCTGTCGATGCCGTCAAACGACCACCGGTTGGTGATGTCGTACACAAGCAGGATTCCCTGAAGACAAAGAGACACAAATTTAATTTGGATCAGTGCGATCAAACATCCCATCATATAAAACGCCGACTTCTTTGACCGAAGCCTGGACCTTCACGTCCGATCAAACAGGATCTGGTCTCACCTGAGCGCCGCGAGAATAAGAGCGAAAGATGGTGCAGAACCTCCCCTGTCCCGACGTGTCCCTGGAGACAAAAAGACAAAGAAAGAACAGTTAACTGTAGAGGTGTTTAATTTCAAATGACCTGTGCTCTTACAAGCGTAGCAGCAAACAAGGACTATATTTTTACGTTGCCTTTTCCCGAATATAAACGCTACAGAATCTTGCAAACACTTGACTTTGATTTCACAATGACAGAACAGAACACGGCAGCTGAGTAGAGCCTCAAATAAGCAGCTACGTTCACCGAATCAATTCTAAAAATAAAATAAAATTTAAAAAAAAAAATCAGAGATCGATTTTTAATCTGATTGCATCAAAAGGAATCAGAATCCAATCATTCGATTTAACTATGTAATCATAATTTTACCTTCATAAACAATGAAAAAAAAAAAGTCATTCCTGCCAGCAGCCATACGGACATACAACACCTCTTTGTAAAACGGACTCTTTCGTTAATTTACATATGCCTTGTCTCATCTGCACGTGCCTTGGCTCAGTTCTTATTCTTCTTATTCTTTTCTTTTTTCTTCAATATAGGCTTTGCTGCTGTTTAAATGTATGGTACATATGCTTCAGTTGCTCATGCTCTTTTGCACAGTGTCTCTTCATGGGACTTATATTAACTTGACTACATTAGTCTCTACATAACTGGGTTTGTTGTTGTTTTTTGCACAACCGGTCATAACATTCATCTTTACTCGGACCCAGTGTGCTCTTGTTTATATGGGAAAAAACAAAAAAAAACAAAAAAACAATTGTATTGGATGTTCTTCTTCTTGTCTTCCTTACCTGATGTGTATGCTGCTGTATCAAAAGAATTTCCCCTCGGGGATGAATAGAAGTACTTCGTATTCGTATTCGTATTCGTATTCGTATTCGTAATGAATCTGTCCATTACTTGTTTGGTCTGTAAAATGTTAATCAGTGTTAATGATTTCTTTTGTTATATGGAGCAAAGAAACTAGAAAATATTCATATTTAAGAAGTTAAAAAAAAAAAAAAAAATCACAGAGACTTGCTTTAATTATTTAAAAAAAAAAAACTCAGTGTGAGGGTCTAAGGAAAAAAATCGACTTGATGATTAAATTCATAATAAAATGGTTATTAATTTTGTGACGCTGTGACCTTTTATTTTGGCGGTGGCGTTAGCTTACCACAGCTCCAGCTTCACTCGCCTCCCGTCCAGGAGGATGGTGGTGGTTTTGTAGTCGATGCCTGGAGACACAGAGATGGACATGAGACAACACGGTTTGGAACACGGTGAATTCAGGGGCTGTGTCACTTCCACTTCCTGCTTCTAAGTTCCAACGTCAATGGAATAAATGGACATCTTTTGACTTTTGACGCTAACTGAAGGCTACATCCAATCTAGTCCACTTTATTTATAAAACATGTCGTTGCCAAAGTGCTGTACATCGATAACACATTTAATACACAGCCAGAGATTCACAACAGCTAAATAAAAAAAATACTAAAAACACACTGTTTTATAGGCACTAAGAATAAGACACTTAAGAAAACACTTAAATCCACTAAATACCTAAAGAATGAGAGAGTAAAATACAGTAAAAGACACAGAAAACTAAAAGACACTTGAAGACAAACAGAGACCACACAATTCTTTTGTTGGGTTTAAAGGGATATTGAGCTACAACATGCAACTTCACCAATAAACTTATACACTGCACCTTTAAGAAACTTAAAAAGATCTAATTATTAGTGAAAAAAATCACTCAAACTAATTAATGGATTATCATCACCACCCTGATGTAAGTGACTGATGATTTAAATCAGGGGTGTCAAACATGCGGCCCGTGGGCCAGAACCGGCCCGCCAGAGGGTCCAATCCGGCCCACATAATGAATTTGTAGAAGTTCCACATAATGATTCGAATCTAATCAGTATGTGAGCTACTATAGGCACTAAGAATAAGACACTTAAGAAAACACTTAAATCCACTAAATACCTAAAGAATGAGAGAGTAAAATACAGTAAAAGACACAGAAAACTAAAAGACACTTGAAGACAAACAGAGACCACACAATTCTTTTGTTGGGTTTAAAGGGATATTGAGCTACAACCAGAGGGTCCAATCCGGCCCACATAATGAATTTGTAGAAGTTCCACATAATGATTCGAATCTAATCAGCATGTGAGCTACTATATTTTTCTGTTCCAGATGCATGTGACAAATTGTTCAGTGCTTTTGTAGATCCACTGTGAAATTGTTCAGTGCTTTTGTAGATCCACTGTGATCTGTGAGTTTTAATGCACATGTGTAAATAATAAACTTATATAATATTACACTTATTTTTGTCAAGAAATTTCAGGTTGTTTATATTTTGTAAAAAGTTACTTCATTTAATGCAAAACAAAGGGAAACATTTGGATTTCTTGTTGCATATAAGTCATTATGTTATTATTTTACTGGTCCGGCCCACTTGAGATCAAATTGCACTGTATGTGGCCCCTGAACTAAAATGAGTTTGACATCCCGGATTTAAATAATCTGTACAGTGCCTTTATTTTTTTCTGGGTGAAAAACAAAACACTAAATAGAATCAGTAGAAAAAAAAGAGATGGTTGGGTTGAAAAAATAGGGTTTGACTTGTATAAGTTATCATTAAATGAAAGTAAAACAAAATTCATGATTTTTGGTGGCACCACTTTGAATTTCAACATCCTTTAAATTCAACTTTATGTCAAAGAGTCTACGAAATACAGTTTATGGTAGTCATTATAGACCACAAACTTAGTTGAAAACCACATATCGAACTCATTAAATGTAAATTATCCAAATCTATTGCCACTCTTCATTAGACAAAAGGATTTATTGATTTATTGACATTGTCCTGTTCACTTGAAATACATTATATATATGTCATACTGTGTCAGAATTTAGGGAAATACATAAAAAGTAAGATATTCTATAATTAAACTTCAGAAAAGAGCCATTGGACTAATAAATGAAGGAATCTTGTAGATTTTCAAACTGTGTATTCAAAAACACTAGAGATCATTTTTCATGTGGTGAATAAAACTCTCCCTGTTTGTATCCAGACATTCTTTAAACTAAGAGAAGGGAGATTATAATTGATGAGGATTATTTATGGTTGAAACTAGTAAAGTGAGAACTAATATTAAATACAGTTATGTGTCAGTTTTTGGGGGTAAAGTTACAGAATCAACTCAACCATGAATTGAAATTGTGTAAATCTCTTTTGGAGTTCCAAAAAAAAAAAAAAGTTTGAAATGTAAAATAATTACAGTTTACAGTAATTATTTTACATTTTTACAGGACTATAATGTCAAGCGTAATGTTTCAGGTATTCTGGGTTTTCTTTGGATTGCACAGGATGGACCAAAATAAACCACATCTTTCAGCCTATTCCTTTTTTGGTTATTGGCACATTTGTGTTAAATATGAATGCCACCAAATATTCACACATTCACGCACTCACTCGTTCAAAAGCCAAGAAATGAACCAGCTGACCACACGAGCAGAACATGAAGACTCCAGGGAAAAACATCAACCCTCTCAGTTTCCATCAGACTCCATATCTGCTGCTGGGAGCCGCGAGCTGACGCTGGCTAACCAGATTAGCAACATTTTCCAATTTTGCAGGCGACGTCAAAGTGCAGCCGGGCTGAAGTGCTGAGCTCGGACGAGCCTAATTGAATTGAAGAGAGTGCAGAGCTTCGTACCAAGTGCTTCCTCTCCTCTTTACATTCCCCACATCATCAATATCCCCATCTCTGCTTCTGTTCTGGGAGTCGGCTCATGCTGTCGCTGTGCTCATCGTGTAGCTGCTGTTGCTAATCAACAACTGGACGACTCGTGTCACGTCAGGTTTATTTTGGCCAAAATCGTCTCGATACATAGAATTCTGCTTTACCCTGTGAAACAACCAACAAACTGAAATCACTGCAGCCTGAACGGCGACGTGTGAACGAAACAGACATCTGTGTATATTCAGTAAATCTATAATGTGCTGAGTTTTTGTTTCACAGTAAATCAGTTGTGCACAAAGAACTGTTCAACCTTTAAATAAGGAAACTCACCATGATGGACATACAGTGAGGGATTTTAACTGTGTTGCACAAGAAAAACTCTTCATCGTAACTAGAGGTATAAAGAATGATCTTTTGGACTGATAATAGGGCCGTTTGTTGCCAAGTTTAAAATAACTCTAATTATATAGTAATAAAAATAATTATACATTACTGTGCATAAGTCTTAGGCCTCCACCAGCAGCTTTGTGGTTTTTATAGATTGAATAGATGTGACTAAAAGTCAGTCTTCTACTATATGATCAACCTGTCAGTGAGTTGAACTTGGTCAACATGTGTATGTAATGCTCCAACATGTCTGGAGTAAACCAGGTATAATAGACCTTTTTCACAGCAGCTATTTGTTGCCATGAAATAGTAGGAGAAACACAGGTTTGACCAATAACATTAGGGTTCCATTCCAGGTTTTAAAGAGCCATGGTTGTGTTATTGTTCAAGTGGAAATGTAGCTCACACTCAATATTTGATATTATACAAGCATTTTTGTTGAAAAAGATGTTATTTTCAAACTGCATATGT
>JAFBJR010000492.1:475413-534887 GCA_016785285.1 Brachirus orientalis | reverse complement strand
TGGCCTTCTGGCATGGACCTTGGCCTTCTGGCATGGACCTTGGCCTTCTGGCATGGACCTTGGCCTTCTGGCATGGACCTTGGCCTTCTGGCATGGACCTTGGCCTTCTGGCATGGACCTTGGCCTTCTGGCATGGACCTTGGCCTTCTGGCATGGACCTTGGCCTTCTGGCATGGACCTTGGCCTTCTGGCATGGACCTTGGCCTTCTGGCATGGACCTTGGCCTTCTGGCATGGACCTTGGCCTTCTGGCATGGACCTTGGCCTTCTGGCATGGACCTTGGCCTTCTGGCATGGACCTTGGCCTTCTGGCATGGACCTTGGCCTTCTGGCATGGACCTTGGCCTTCTGGCATGGACCTTGGCCTTCTGGCATGGACCTTGGCCTTCTGGCATGGACCTTGGCCTTCTGGCATGGACCTTGGCCTTCTGGCATGGACCTTGGCCTTCTGGCATGGACCTTGGCCTTCTGGCATGGACCTTGGCCTTCTGGCATGGACCTTGGCCTTCTGGCATGGACCTTGGCCTTCTGGCATGGACCTTGGCCTTCTGGCATGGACCTTGGCCTTCTGGCATGGACCTTGGCCTTCTGGCATGGACCTTGGCCTTCTGGCATGGACCTTGGCCTTCTGGCATGGACCTTGGCCTTCTGGCATGGACCTTGGCCTTCTGGCATGGACCTTGGCCTTCTGGCATGGACCTTGGCCTTCTGGCATGGACCTTGGCCTTCTGGCATGGACCTTGGCCTTCTGGCATGGACCTTGGCCTTCTGGCATGGACCTTGGCCTTCTGGCATGGACCTTGGCCTTCTGGCATGGACCTTGGCCTTCTGGCATGGACCTTGGCCTTCTGGCATGGACCTTGGCCTTCTGGCATGGACCTTGGCCTTCTGGCATGGACCTTGGCCTTCTGGCATGGACCTTGGCCTTCTGGCATGGACCTTGGCCTTCTGGCATGGACCTTGGCCTTCTGGCATGGACCTTGGTCTTCACTTCAATGGGATTTAAGTCAGGACTTTGTGCAGGCCAGTCAGTAACGTTCACTCTGGTCTTCTGGAGGTTGTTCTTCACCAGGAGCCACGTATGTTTTGGGTCGTGGTTGTGTTGGAAGACAAAGCGACGACCCAGACCCAGTTTTGCTGCTGACTGCTTCAGGTTTTCTTTCTAGATCTTCACATCTCCTTGTTTCTCCATGATTCCTTCCACCTTGATGAGATTCCCAGTTCCACAATACTCACACCACAGTGTTTCACATTGTGAAACAATGTCTCTGTGGACAAAGAGCTCTAGTTTGGTCACATCTGACCAAAGGACCTGCTTCCAGTATGAATAATATAGGTTAAAAATTCTTTGATCTAACAGCATTTTAGAATGACATTTTCATGGGGGGGTCAGAACGGTAGCAGCTTATTCAGCCATCTGCTCTAACTATAATTCATATCAAAAGGATCTTGGCGTGTTTGCCAGTATTCAATAATACATTTTAAAGACTATATCAACAAATACAGATATTGTGCATTCCTAAAAGAAAGTATATGGGCTATAAAATCTGCATTAATTATCAGGCCATTATCAAATGCTGTGATTTTTAAAAACTGGCATCGACCATTCAAATAAAACCATATCGGTCGACCTCTGGGCTGAACGTGTCAGGAGAGACTCACCACTACTGTACGCGTACGGAGACTCTGCTGACCCGTCCTGTAAGCTGTCCAGGATCTCTCCTTTGCCCACATCGCTGTCGCCCACCAGGAGGAACTTGAGCAGGTAGTCGTAGCTTTTCACCGGGCTTCCCTGGCTGCCCATGACGCCTCACATCTGAGCCCCAGGTCCGATCCAGAACTTCCCTTCCTTCTTCCTTGACAACAGGATGTGCGACCAACCTTCGCCCACTCTTCTTCAACCCAAAACAGATGACGATGTCCGACTATAATTCCATAAACCTGAGCTGAGCAGGAGGGTGAACGTAAAGTTTAAAGTTCTTGTTTTGTTTTCTTTTTACTTCCAAACTGTGTGTGAGTGAGCAGTTTTCAGGCTAAAACCACAGAAGTGTCTCACAGGAAAGTTCTGGCTGAAGAACAACATGGATGCAAAGAGTGAGGCTCTGAAGAGACACACATCCTCACTGCCAAAGACAAAGACATCCAATGAGATTGTCCAAAGCTTGGTCAAAACAGAGCCGAAACCAACGTTATTTATCACTATGAATTAATGGAATATTTTCACAGTTAACTTCATTGTTATTTGGCCCATAAAATGTTGGAAAAAAAGTTGATCTGCATTTTACCAAAATGATGTTTTGTCTCCAAACAAAACAAAAAAAATATTAATCAAAGGGCTAAATAATTAGTCGATGATCAAAAAAGCTGCTGATTAATTGAGTAGTTGATTAATAATTAATTAACAGTTTCAGACCTATTTAAAAAAACACACTAACATATAATTTAAAAAACCTGTTAGTCTTTCTTGTTTATAACTCACAGCTTAATAAATTATATAACCACAGCCATAGGCAAAACATAACATGTATATAATTCATATAAAATAAAGATTAAAAGCAAACGCTTTTCTAATAGGATGAAACAGGCCAATATCCTTGTTTTTTGATATGATATCGATAATAAAGTGGGTGATACATGACAAATTAAATAAGAAAATAGATTAATCTGTCAAACGTGGACACTGTTGTGTCTTTTCGTCCTTTTCAACACGAGCTTTTTTGTCTTTACTCAGCAGAGGAAACAACAAGCTAGCACTGTCACTCAGCTAGCTTAGCCTGTTAGCTTAGCTGTGATCACTGACGCTAAACGTCACCGAAGACACGCAACAAACCAGTGACTGTGTAAACACACGGAATAAAACTGCACCACGTTCACCGTTATTATCCGTTATTGCTCCGCGAGACACTCGGCTTTCGTCCCAACAAAGCTAAATGCTCGGTCAGTCGGCTTAGCTTAGCCCGCAGCTCCGCTCCAGCTGGACGTCAGTGTGAATTCGGGCCCGCGGCTAAAGCGCTTCAGTCCGGGCGAAAAGATTCCCGTGACTTCGCGGCGTTTCGTCCAGAAAGTTCCGTGCTCTGCGGCGTATAAATCTTTAAGTCCACTCAGAATCTCCGTCGGTCCGTCGAAGCTCGCTCTGTGATTTTAACATTATTCTCCCCGACACTGGTCCACAATCACGGCGGCATCAACTCTCTCCCACCGCGGGTTTAACAACAGTGACTGAAGGCGCAGCTGACAGAGCAGCGGCGTCCGTGTCCCCGCCCCCGCTCGTCACTTAACCCCGCCCCCGCTCCAACGCGATTGGACGTCGATTCCGCAGTGACACGGTCGTGGAATTTGATTGGCGTTGCCACACGTCCGTTTTTGTTGACTGTCAACAACAGCACGCAGATGGTGAGAGCCGAGTGGAAAACAAAGGTGATGCGTTTGTCGCGGACTGAGAACTGGCACGGACGGATTGGTGCGGTTCACACTGGGTTCTGAATGAGAACCTTCAGGTACGAGCAGGTCCGTCCCGAGCTACTCTGGTAAAGCCATCCAAGGGAAAATTCGATTTTTAAAATGTGGTTATATGGAGGTATTGAAACCCATTATCAACACTAAATAACTAAGCATTCTGTCCCTTCTGTGAACCCGCCTGTGAGCTGAAAACTAACTCTAATACTAAAATGTGACGTGGACAGACTGCCGGCCACTGATTGGTCAGAGATTGGAACCGCACAATGCCGAACTGTAGATCACTTAAAAAGACTTGAAAATCCTGAAAACATGCGTTAATCTGCAACATTTAACAAGGACATTTGTAAAATCTCAATATTTAACAGAGGAGTCTGGTGTATTTAGCGACAGATGGTGAGCCCAATCACAAGCCGTTCAGCCGTATTTCACTTCAGTGACTGTGTCAGACGGAGTCTGTGCTCCGGTCATGCAGGAAGTACTGAACCATTCACTGAACTCATCTGTTTATAAAACTGATTCTAATGATCCAATTTGCTACTACACAGCCTTTTCTGACTGGAAACTTCAGTTATTGTAAACCACTCACTCTCCCACACCAAAGTCCATAGAGAAAGTCAGTGATTTTAGCTCACAGGGACACAGGAGCTGCTGGTCTACTGCTGCCTCGTGTGGTCACTTTGTGTCACTGAGGTAAATCTGAACAAAGGATTTCAAACATAGAAGTGACAAAATAAGACATTTGAACTTTTGAAGTGATGGAGGCAGCAGTGGATCAACAACTCCTGTGTGCCGTAATGTAAAATCACTGATTTTCCCTGTGGACTTTGGTGTGAGTGAGTGTGTTCAATATTAAAACAATAATGCAGAAGCTTGAAGAAAGAGACATTGCAATATTACATATACATCAATTTTATAAAATGAACATGGAACATTTAAACAGATTATTTTTTATTAAATCCTCAATTAAAAACAAGTTAATATACAAATACATTTACCGGCTGTTAAAAGTGATAAACTGGGGTTAGTGACATTAAAAGGGCAGTGCATTATAATAGAAATAATTCACATTAAAGGTTAAAATAAATATTGGCAAATCATGTTATTGCTGTCTCCAGAGTCACATAACGAGTTTCATCTAGGCAGGTTTAAGATGTGTTCAAGGTAAAGGGATAGTTCAGGTTGTTTGAGGTCTGGTTGTAACTGGGACCCAAGGAAAATATATGCGTTAGCCTCTTAACAAAAAAAAAATCATGAAGTTAATATGACCCCTGCTCAAGTCTTTGACACTTTAAAAATATGTTCATGTCTTTATTTCACTGTTAGACAGACTTTTTCAACAGAAAACTGAAGTTTGTAAACCACTCACTCTCCCACACCAAAGTCCATAGAGAAAATCAGTGATTTTAGCTCACAGGGACACAGGAGCTGCTGGTCTACTGCTGCCTCGTGTGGTCACTTTGTAGCACTGAGGTAAATCTGAATGAATGATTTTACATGCCAAATTTGCTAAATTAGACTTTTGAACTTAGTGATGGAGGCAGCAGTGGATCAACAACTCCTGTGTGTTGTGATGTAAAATCACTGATTTTCTCTATGGACTCTGGTGTGGGAGAGTTTAATAATTTCTGTTTCCAAAAAAATTGTCAGTACCTCATACAACCAAAAAATTATAATAATTTGAACTATCCCTTTAAAGGTAAAGAGTGAATTAGGTCTCAAAACTGTTGAAACCTTGTTGTTGAAGAAGAAATCAGGGAAAAATTCAAGCATTTAATAGACAGACAAACAGATGCAAAGAGGCATTAGAATTTATTTGATTTCAAAATAATAATAATAATGATGATGATGATAATCACCATCTGTAACTGATTCTCCAGAGTCAACAGATCCAGTTTATAAGGACAAAATATGGCATCAATTAAATCTAAAACACATATATTATTTAATTTCTATTCGAAATATGCTTCAAGATTTAAAAAACATTGACATTTCAATGGAAACATAATTTGTCCAGTAGTGCTGATTTGACCTCGACTCATTTTAATACTTGATCAGATAAAATCTAAAAGCAAACTATTTACAGAATCAGTGCAGGTAATACACAAATCCCTAGTTTCTAACTGGGATTTTCAGTAGGAGAGAGATTTTATTTTCTTTGTGTGGCCACATACTGAAGGCAGTGACTGTGTTTAAAAATGGACGTAGCCTCCTAGTTTGAAAAGTGAAGCCCAGGAAGTAGGATGGAAGTAGCAGTTAGCCTTAAGAGGACAGTTTGAGGTCTTCTTCAGTAGAACACGATGGAAATTAAACTCCCCTTTAGAGAAAACAATCGATAAACATGTGAGTGGGTCACAGTGTGATTGACAGCTGGTTAAAGAGCTTCAGCATGCAACAACAAAAACAACGCCATTTTGGCAGAAATTGGCAACTACTTGTCTCTTAACCGACTGTTGTGATAAGAAGTTAAGATGGTGGACAGATGTTGTGAGCCAGGATGACGAAACAATCAGAGAAAGGCAAAAAAAACATGGCTGCCAGCATGAAAACTATATATTTTAGCCTCTTAAGAAAAGGATAATTTAGTAAATTCAACTCCTGATTAAGGACGTGACACCTTAAGAACATGTTCACACCTTTATCTCACTGTTAGACAGATTTGTTTCCATCAGGAAACCACTCACTCTCCCACACCAAAGTCCATAGAGAAAAGAAGCGATTTTAGCTCACAGGGACACAGGAGCTGCTGGTCTACTGCTGCCTCGTGTGGTCAGTTTGTGTCACTAATTTTTATTTAAATAAAGAATTTCAAATGCTAAAATTAAAAAAATAATACATTAGAACTTATTGATGGAGTCAGCAGTGGATCAACAACTCCTGTGTGCTGTGATGTAAAATCACTAATTTTCTCTATGGGGTTTGGTGTGGGAGAGTGAGTGGTTTAAAATGTGACACATAATTTAATCTATAATAATCTACAATATTTGAAGAATATGGTTGTCACTTAATCTCTCTGAAAGACAGCCTTTTACACCTGACAACTGAAATTGTAAACCACTCACTCTCCCACACCAAAGCCCATAGAGAAAATCCTCCCTGATATATTTGCTTGATCTCTGTGGATTTAAAGTGAAAGTGAATACTCGAAGCTGTAAAATGGAGGCTACGTCCATTTTCACTGACAGTTTTTAAGGACTTCCTGTTGAAGCCTGAGGTCCACATTGTTGTGATGTAAAAGAAAAGTAGAGTTGCAGTGTTTTGACAGTTTGAATGTGTGAATAAATCATTCCTTCCTCTCATTCTCCCTCTTTGCCTCCATCTGCGTCTGTTTCCATCTCATTATTTGTTCAGTTTCTTCCCTTTCCTCCCTCCCTCCCCTCATCTCTCTCTCTCTCTCTCTCTCTTACATTTCTGGCTGGTGTCTCTCAGTCAGTCTTGGTGGTTTTGTGTCTCCAGGGGTAAATCAGCTCCCCGACAAACAGCTTCGTGACCAGCGCTGCCCACGAGTCTTTGGGGTAGCAGCTGTAGGTGGGAGTGCGGTACGTCTGGACCACCGAGCTGACCTTCAGAGGGTTAATCTGAGGGACACAGGACACCAAACACAACAATGAGAAACAAACACCAGCCCAGTGCCGTGGCCGACAAATCACCGTCTGTCAAATCAAAACAGTAACAGGAGCCAGAGATGGTTGCCATGGTGAAGCAGTGTGGGATGATGGGAGATGTTGTCTTCCGTCTCCGTCGATATCTGAGCAGCTGAATTGTCCCCCTTCGCTCTGACTCAATCCAGTAAAACACAGAATAATAAACTGTGACGCTTCGGGGGGGGGGGCGGGGGGGCGGGGGGGGGGGGGGGGGGGGGGTCGAGCTAATCAAACACACCCCGACCCCGACTCAACTACACATTTATACAAAGGTATGTGCAAGGTACTTCAGATCAAAGGAAAGAATCTAAAATCACTGGAGTAAAATACACAATAAAACAGTAAAGAAAACCAAAAAATTCTGAAAATTCCCAGAATTTTGCATAATTACATGTATAACTACACACAAATAAATAAAAAAACTATTAACATACTGAACTACATTTATGCAATAATAATGACATGGCACATACAACGTATATATACACAGTACTGTGCATAAGTCTTAGGCCACCATTAGATTTGTTGTTTTAGCAATGCTATAATGACCATACTGTACAATTATTTCTTTATCGGAACACATCCTGAAAATATGGAGAAACACATATGCAGTTTGAAAATAACATCTTTTTCAACAAAAATGCTTGTATAATATCAAATATTTAGTGTGAGCTACATTTCCACTTGAACAATAACACAACCATGGCTCTTTAAAACCTGGAATGGAACCCTAATGTTATTGGTCAAACCTGTGTTTCTCCTACTATTTCATGGCAACAAATAGCTGCTGTGAAAAAGGTCTATTATACCTGGTTTACTCCAGACATGTTGGAGCATTACATACACATGTTGCACAAGTTCAACTCACTGACAGGTTGATCATATAGTAGAAGACTGACTTTTAGTCACATCTTTTCAATCTGAACGCCAACGATCACAAAAGTGACATAAAAACAACAAAGATGGTGGAGGCCTAAGACTTATGCACAGGACCGTGTGTACGGTCCTGTGCATACAACAACCACATACAAACATTAACCATATGTGATGTCTCACCTCCATCAGCAGGTGAAGGGCCGTCCCAGGTTCATCACACAGCACCTGGAACTTTACGCCTTCTGTAACACACATGACGCACGTCACACATTCATCCATTCACAAAACGAACAAACAAACCCATGACATAAACCCTGAAATATCCCTTTAGATGTCACCTCGCTCTAACATGCTTTTCTTAACAGAGAAAAAAAATAAAAAGCAGCAGATAGCGTTGCTGTACATGTGATCATGTATATAGTGTACACCAGCCGATGATCAGACGGCGTACCTGCCAGTCTGTAAGGCCGACAGACGCGGAGGCCGACGGCGAACAGTGGGAACGAGTTGATGAAATCCACACTCAGGTGGAGGACGCCCTGGAAAAGCACCACGCCCAGACGCAACTGCAAAACCAAAGGCACACACAGGTGTCAAAAACAAACATACCGCTCTGTAAATGAACCAGTGGTGGAGGCATTTGTAAATGTGGTGGTGCTGGCACAATACAGTCATTTTGGACCCTTTAAACAACATATTTGCGCCGAGTCATCTCAAGCCATTTCAAAACATGACTTGGCTACAATGCTGTTGCTCATATTGATTTATATTTTACAGTCTGTGCACAGTGAAGTTCAATTTTTATGTGTCCAATATCAAATATCCAGTGATTTTGACCAGCATCGAACTGATACAGTTATCATATCAGCTCATATATAAAATATAGCTTCATCTTGTGTTTTTAAGTGACTGCTGTGAGCGCCCCCTGCTGCTGAGAACCAGCCTGGGATGCAGCTGTCGGCAGAGACTCAAGGAAACATGTTCATGTCTTTATCTCACTGTTGGACAGACTTTTGCAACAGGAAACTGAAGCTTGTGAACCACTCACTCTCCCACACCAAAGTCCATAGAGAAAATCAGTGATTTTACATCACAGCGCACAGGAGTTGTTGATCCACTGCTGCCTCCATCACTAAGTTCAAATTATTTCTTATTTTGTCACTTCTGTGTTTGAAATCCTTCATTCAGATTTACCTCAGTGACACAAAGTGACCACACGAGGCAGCAGTAGACCAGCAGCTCCTGTGTCCCTGTGAGCTAAAATCACTCATTTTCTCTATGGACTTTGGTGTGGTGCATTGAAAATCTGAATTTATCCACTTAAAATAACAATCACTGTATAAAACATGCATCAGTCTACGATATCTGAAGAATATGTTCACGTCTTTATCTCACTGAAGAGGACTGAAAGTCTGTAAACCACTTACTCCCTCACACCAAAGCTCATAGAGAAAATCCTGTGTCCCTGTGTGCTAAAATCACTGATTTTCTCTATGGACTTTGGTGTGGTGTGTTGAAAAACACATTTTAGCCACTTCACAAAAAATTAAAATGATAAAAATCTGTCAGTTTAAGTCTACAATATCTTCAGAACATGTTCACATCTTTGTCTCACTGTTAGACAGACTTTTCCAACAGTAAACTTACATTTATGAACCACTCACTCTCCCACACCAAAGTCCATAGAGAAAAAGGACATGGACAGTGGTTCAGAAGAGACTTATGAGGTGAATACTTTCTCATGAAACCTGCTTCACTGCTGTTCCAGCTGAGCGGACACTTACCAGAGTGAAGACCAGGTAGTAAAGTGCTGTGGTGGGAAGCAGGAAGAGCAGGATGGTGAACAGCAGCGTCCCGATGAAGAGCTGGAGCATCACAACCACAAAAACACGCTCAGTCAATGACAGGGCCTGTGAGGACAGGGTAAGTTTTCTCTTTCTATGTGTGTGTGTGTGTGAGAGAGAGACCTGGTCCAGGTCATAGGAGCAGGAGTCTACTCTCTGCCGCAGGACGTTCCACTTCTTCCCTCTGAAGAGTCTCCAGAGAGACGAGAGGCCGTAGATCTTCAGACAGTAGAGCCTGAAATTCAGACACACACAGGTTTCCATAACTTCAGAGGACACTGTATCTAACCTTAGCCATAATTACTAGTGTCCTAACCCTAACTCTGAACCTAACCTTAACCTCAGCCTAACTTTAAAACATGTCTTCAACCTTAAAATGGAGTAATTTTGTCCCCATAAGGAAGACAAGTCCCCATAATGTGAGTGTGGAGACATATTTAGGTCCCCACAACATAAGGAAAACCAGCTACACACACATACACATAATGGTAACCTCGTCACATAATACAAACTACAGATTTTTGTGGCATAATTTGTTATTTATCACTCACTCTCCCACACCAAAGTCCATAGAGAAAATCAGTGATTTTAGCTCTCAGGGACACGGGAGCTGCTGGTTTACTGCTGCCTCATGTGGTCACTTTGTGTCACTGATTTAAATCTAAATAAAGGATTTTGAACACCGAATTGACAAACTAAGGCATTTGAACTTACTGATGGCGGCAGCAGTGGATCAACAACTCCTGTGTGCTGTGATGTAAAATCACTGATTTTCTCTATGGGCTTTGGTGTGGGAGAGTGAGTGGTTTAATAAATGATGTTTCCTTTTAGAAAAAGGCTGTCTAAAGACAATAATGCAGTGAACGCATTCCTTAGTTATTTTAAGGAAGATCTGAGAGGCCACTCTGACCTTTGACCTGTGGCCACCCACTCCCAAACAGCTCACGCATGAACGTCTCACCTGGCTCCGTACACGTAGAAGCAGTAGATGTGGAAGGTGAGCAGAGCCACCATGTCAGAGAGCAGCGAGAGGGCAAAGGTCAGGCCCAGGCAGGCTGACAGGCCACCGTACCAGAGGATCCCCTCGACGAAGGGAGACATCAGGTGGATGTAGCCTGGACAGAGAGAAGATACCAGAACTCTGGGTAATGTCCCGAGAAGTGGGTGAGAATTCACCAAGACAACCGGTTGTGACGTCACTAAAACATAATTAAATGATCAGGAGAATAATCACCATGCCCATCATCCTGTCAGGACTATGAGACTATGATAGTCCTACTCACCATCTACATTATAACACCAAATTAACTAAGTCGCACTTTCATTTTGCCCGTGAAATCCTGGAGGGCCGAAGGAAGCAGTCTTACATAATATCTGCGTGTCTTGTGCAGTGACTCACTGATCCACAGGTGAATGTGGTAGAGGAAGAAGCGTCCCAGAACCTGGTCCAGGGCCCGGTTCATCTTCAGCCCCGCAGGAGCTCCCATCAGCCACTGCAGCAGCTCCTCCAGCTCTTTGGCCACGTGCTGCAGAAAAGCCAAAGCAGTTAAGAATGTCTGCCTACGATGAAGTTAAACGACACCATCCACAGGACGCTTGACCTTCTCCCAAAATATTATTCAAGACTGAAAACATTTTCTTCCAAGACCACGACTTTGTGTAGTTTTATACTTGGGTTCTGTTGTGTTTAGTAGAAAAATTAAACTGAATGAACGAATGGACGCAGACTTCACAGTAAACTATATTTTACTGCCAAAAACGTTTTAAAAACAGTGCATGAATTACAAGAGCATGGTCAAAACTTTAAGAGCATGAATAAATAAACCTTTTTTACTCACAGATAGTCATGAGGTACAAAAACAAACAGAAGTGACAGGACTTCAGTGAATAAAAATAAAGTGATATTGGAGGGAGAGGTATCAGAGAACTTTACCAGGTTTGCACAAACACAACATTAGTGTCTTAAAATATTGCAATAATAAAGTATGAAATATAAAGATAATACAATGATATACTAGAATAAACTATATGACATGATGTTAAATAATAATAAAAGTTATACACATTTTAAATACAATACAATAATTCCTTTTGGGTCAAGGAACTTTGGAAAACTTGATCAAGTTTTGGCTTTAACGTTTTCCCACATTCACAAAAGGTCAAAGTGATGGAAATTGATCATGATCAACAAAACACCATCATGGTCCAACAGTCACACGTCATTTAAGTCACAACAGGAAGTCCTGAGTTTGACCATCTCATGTGACCCAAGTCTTTCACAGTCCGTCTCTGTGTGACACACTTACATCTGCCGCCGGCACCAGTGTATTGGCCAACACGGTGATGTGATTGTCTCTGTAGAGCCACGAGATGAGCAACAAACCGAGAGCCACGTCCACCAGGAACGACACCAAGATGTTTGCTTTTCTGTGGAGGGACAGGGACACGGACACGGACAGGGACAGGGACGGGGACGGGGACAGGGACAGGTGAGGTGGAGCAACAGCTATCAGCGTGGACACTGAGGGTCAACGCCAACACCAGTGGTACACGAGCTCCCTCTGGTGGTACTTGGAGGAAAATCAGATGTCACTCCCAGTCCCAACCTCTGACTTCCAGTGTAAAAAGAAAATATTCACATTTAAGAAGGTGAAAAATCTGTGAGCTTGTTTTAATTATTTAAAAAATATTTATATAAATTATTTATATATTATATAATTATTATTTAAAGATTATTTTTAAAAAAAACACTCAAACTGATTATTAAAATAGTTTCAAGAATCAAGAAGAATCAAGAAGAATCAAGAAGAATCAAGAAGAATCAAGAAGCTTTATTTGTCACATGACATTGCAGGCAATGACAGTGAAATGAAGGTGTGGCAGCTCACGATTGTGCAAAATGTACATACAATCCAATTACGATAGTTTACCATTAAATTTAATAAATCGATTAATTGACTCATGACTGCAGCCCTAGAACGCACCATTACAAACACCATTAGAACTCTTCCAAACCAGCACATTTCACTTTTCTTTCGTCACACTCACCTCATGAACTGAGCGTGTCCGGCAGCCGGCGTGGGCGAGCTGAGCGCCCTCATGTGTTCGGTTCTGTAGCTCAGCTGGACGCACGTGGACAGTTTACTGCCCAGGAGACGAAGCGGGAACAGGCTGAAGACGCTGCAGGTCAAACACACGTCTGAGTCACGTCTGACATGCCACAGTGATGACTGGTCTTTTGTGATAAATGTTACATCTACTGATATCAGAACTGCACGCAATCCCATCATGCAACGCTTCCAAAACACCATTTTGGCAGGAAACATTAATGTTCACATCCATACAGTAGTGTGCATAAGTCTTAGGCCACCATCAGATTTGCTGTTTTATCAATGCTATAATGACCATACTGTACAATTATTTCTCCATCACTTTATTGGAACACATCCTGAAAATATGGAGAAACACATATGCAGTTTGAAAACAACAAAACAACAAAAATGCTTGTATAATATCAAATATTTAGTGTGAGCTACATTTGCACTTGAACAATAACACAACCATGGCTCTTTAAAACCTGGAATGGAACCCTAATGTTATTGGTCAAACCTGTGTTTCTCCTACTATTTCATGGCAACAAATAGCTGCTGTGAAAAAGGTCTATTATACCTGGTTTACTCCAGACATGTTGGAGCATTACATACACATGTTGCACAAGTTCAACTCACTGACAGGTTGATCATATAGTAGAAGACTGACTTTTAGTCACAGCTTTTCAATCTGAACGCCAACGATCACAAAAGTGACAGAAAAACAAACAAAGATGGTGGAGGCCTAAGACTTATGCACAGGACTGTATAACCAGCAGCAGATAAACCAGAGAGTCTGTCAGACGACTGGTCTGTTTTGATAAATAACAACAAAAATATAAAGAGTGTAAAAACAGTAAATTAGAGGTTAACTGATGGGAGATTTTTTTAGCTGCTTTTCCTTTTTCCTCCATCTCAAAAAAGTATATTGACACATACTTATTGTGTAAAGTATTTTCAATAAATAATTTTTTGTTTCTTTGTTTGTTTTTTGTTGACCATTCACTTCAGGTCTGCTCTCACCGGATGTTGCAGAGCCACGTCCACAGCGACAGCAGCCAGGCGAGCAGCAGGCAGAGCGGCACCGTGGCCTGTTTGAGCAGCTCCACGATGATGCTGGCCTCTCGGCCTTCAGTCTGCCAGTGCGTCGACTTCACCGGCCCGTCGTCGTATCGGTCCAGGAAGAAGAGCGGCTGACTGTTGGCCACCGTGTGGAACACCTGGACACGAGAAGCTGCTTTCACACACACACGTCTGGAAACATCTCAGTGTTACAGCTGAAGAAACCATGCTTCTCCCCTAATGCAGCCACCTAGTGGCATGAAAACCCCATGACACGAATAAATGCCTCATACAGTGGAACACACGTTGTGTCCGTGTCGTACCTGTCTCAGCTCAGACGGAGGATCAGTTTTGGGGTCGGGGACTCCATTCTCGACGGGGTGAAGCTGTGACAGCATCACCTTCATCTGATCATAGTGGACGAAGATCACCTTCTTCTCTTCCTCTTCCTCCTCATGCTTCTCACCCTCCTCCTCCTCCGAAATCTTCTGCTGAGCTGCTGCTCCACCTGCCATGTCAGACATAAATCCATCTTCAACTCCTGGCTGATTTACGATCAAATTTAAAAACACAAAAAGAGAAAGTCTTTGTTTTTACACTCCTGTTCCTCCCTGAGGAGGAAGAGACATGCTGCAGCTGTAGCTCAACTGGTGCAAGGTGCATCCACAGCTCTTTATCCCCTTATTCCTCACCCAAGAAAGTTTACATAAGGCTGGGGATAAATCCATTTTGGCACTTAATCTGCTTGTGTAGTTTAGGCAAGGCAAGTTTAGTGATACAGCACATTTCAACATCAAGGCATTTCAAAGTGCATTACAATTAAAAAAGAGCAGCATTACAGATATAAACGGCATTATAAAAACATTCCAACAGCAAAGTAAAAGAAAAGAGATTAAAAATTGTGTTTCTATTTAAACACAGTGGCAAACAGGTAGGTTAGGATTTAAAAGAATGAATTGATGTCACAGACTTTTCTGGGAGTTTGTTCCAGATATTTGGGGCACAAAAACTGAAGGCAGTTTCCCCATGTTTTGTCCTGGTTCTGGGGACACAGAGCAAACCTGACCCAGATGACCTTAGTGGTCTGGATGGTTCATAGTGAGCAAACAGGTCATAAATGTATTTTGGGCTTAAACTGGTGCTTTATAGAGTAATATTTTAAAAATCAATTCTTTGGCAGATGGGAAGCCAGTGTAAGGAGCTCAGAACTGGAGTTGTGTGTTCCACATTTTGGTCTTAGTCAGAACATGGGCAGCAGCGTTCTGGATCAGCTGAGTGGACCAGTTTTTCAAGGTCCTGTTGCATCATAAGTCCTTTAAGTCTTGATATATTCTTCAGTAGATAGTACACAGACTTTGTGACGGTTTTAATGTGGCCTTTTAAGGTCAGGTCGGAGTCCATGTGAACACCCAGATTTCTTGCTTGGCTTTTGGGTTTTAAGGCGAGTGATTGAAGGACTGAAGTTTTACGAGGATAAATTTGTTATTAATGAAACTGGACTGTTCCAAGCCAGTGGAACATTTGCTGCCATCTTGTTTAAACATTTGTTTTGAGGCACTTCAACCCTAAGGGGAAATGTTCAAATCTATCAATAAAACTTGTTTTGAATAATTTCTCTGTCATTTGTAGTTTGAATTGCAAATCGAGGCTGGAGTGAGAAAATGTGACATTGTTGACATTTTTACGCCCCGCTGAGTGTTTTTGTCTCACTCTGACTGTGGCTGCGGACGTCGCAGCTGAAGCCCGTCTTGCCGATCTGGCGGCTGATCTGGAGCCAGCGCTCCTGTGGGAAGATGGTGCTCAGGTCTTTGAGGAAGTTCTCCATCCCCTCCTGACCCTCTCTGGGTAAACTCCAGGATCCCAGCACCGACAGCTCCACCCCACTCTGAGCCTGCATCTGAGAGGGAGAAAAAGATGGTGGTCAGAGAGACTTCAGAGAAATCCAGTCATTTCATTTTTAACTTAGACAAGATAACCATTTTTTCAATGATTTAATCCCAAGACAGATGTTCCAATCAAGATGCAGGACCTACACACTTGGTGTAAATGCAGTGATTTCAGGGAGGAGATTCCACAGATCTGGGATCTCACAGAAACTCACGTGATTTAACGTGACTTCAGAATGTAAGACAGAATCAACTTGGCTTGAACAAGTTACTGTTCTAAACAAAAGTACGCAACATCTGTTTCCCGGTCAACTCGCTGTCATTGGTGATTGTGGGGCTCTGCTCACGCCCCCAATCGCTGTTCAGTTATAAATATCAAACATGTTTAATAAAGACGATTTGAAATCAGGAAGACTCTGCTGCATCCGATTATATTAAAATGGCACCCATTATTCCCTCACACTCCAGGATAATTTGGTCACATATTCTGTTCAAACCAGCCTTGAATCAGAAGGCCTCCACGACTGTTGGAAGGGTCAGATCAAGAGTGAAATCTGGCTAATTATCCTCTAGTTTGTGGCAGGGCTTACTAGAAACAATTGCTTGATGTATCCATGATTTATTAAAAACTAATTTAATTGATTAATTACTTGACATCAAATACACACTAAAAATGAGGCTGTTGTCTGTTTTTGCTTATGTAAAGGGATAGTTTTTGATGTGTGCTTGTGTTGAAGTATTGACACATTATCAGAGCTGACTGGGCTGTGAGCACCCCCTGCTGGGCTGCTGTGCAGAAAAACAGATTTTAACCACTTAACAACCATGGTTTACAAAATGACAGTTTATTCTATGATTATCTACAATATGTTAAGAACATGTTCATGTCTTTATCTCACTGTTAGACAGACTTTTCCAACAGGAAGCTGAAGTTTGTAAACCACTCACTCTCCCACACCAAAGTCCATAGAGAAAATCAGTGATTTTACATCACAGCACACAGGAGTTGTTGATCCACTGCTGCCTCCATCACTAAGTTCAAATGTCTTATTCTGTCACTTCTGTGTTTGAAATCCTTCAGTCGGATGTATCTCAGTGACACAAAGTGACCACATGAGGCAGCAGTAGACCAACAGCTCCTGTGTCCCTGTGAGCTAAAATCACTGATTTTCTCTATGGACTTTGGTGTGGGAGAGTGAGTGTTTTACAAACTTCACTTTCCTGTTGGAAAGGTCTGTCTAACAGTGAGATAAAGACATAAACATGTTCTGAAGATATCGTAGATTTAAGAAAGGGTTGTTCACAGCGCAGTCAGGTCAAACTGTGGGTCTTTATAGAACCACACCTCAAGAAAACCTGAATTATCCATTTAAACCTGAAGAACACATATAAAGTCAGCATCAATCTAAATCTACAGTGGGGTCAATACAGTCGATCTGGACATCAGTCAGTTTAACCTTTAACCACACACTGACCTGCTGGATGTACTGTTTGACCTGTCCAGGGATGAACGGGTAGTGGATGACCGCCAGCACTACGGCCGAGTCATGTCCTGCGATCCAGCGGCCGATCAGCAGCCCGCTGTCTGCCCGGTTACAGCACTGTGGGAAGAAGATCTTCAGCACCATGATTTCACTGCCGCTCAGGGATCAGCATCCAGCAGCTGCAAACTGAGATTAAAGAGTGAAGTGAACATTAAGAATACTTAAATACTTCACTGGGATCAGTTGTCAATAAAAACTTTTCTGAATCATAGCAAATGTTATTTGTATTGAACCAAATTAGGGCTGCAACTAACAATATTGATATTTTCTCAATGGATCAAGTACTTCTTTGTTCCACAAAATGTCTGAAAATATTAATCAGTGTTTCCCAAACCTGGAAATGATGATGTTCTCAAAAGGGATCTTTAGTCTATAAACTAAAATGAATCGGTCAGAATTATTCCTTTGTTATATGAGCACAGAATCACTCAAAGAGACCAGAAGCGGATGTAGAGGTCGTATTAAGTTGTGTCACAGTAGTTGTTGTAAAGACAGTAGTAATATTATTACTCATACTAGCAGGAGGCCTGACCTGCTGTTAAAGGAAATTAAACTTGGTAATCTTATTTCTTCAACTGAAGATGAGTTTTGGGCAGTTCTGTCGTTATTACATCCTCTCTCTTCTAAACTAGTCAACAATTTCGATAGTTGACTTGATCGGTTTGTGTGTCCTATCAGTAATTAAAACATGTTCTCAGCGTTTTCAGCTTCTTAAATGTGAATACTTTCTGGTTTATTTGCGCCATATAACTGAATCATTTTGGTTTGTGGAAAAAAACAACACATTTGAAAACATCATCAGTTTTGAGATTTTGGGACAAAAGCAAAGAACGTCTTAAAATTTTCTGACATTTTTACAGACCAAACGACTAATCAATTAGTCGAGAAAAATAAACGACTATTAAAATAAATGTTAGTTGCATCCCTAGACAAAAGCAATCAAGAGTGAATCTCATTCAACAAGCAACTACATTACTATCTTTAAGGGCTGGAATGATTATTAGATTAATCAATTATTACTCAATTAGTAAATAAATATCAACTATTTTGATAATCGATTAATCAGTCTGAGTGTCTTTTTTTTAATAATTAAAACAAGTCAGCTTCTTAAATGTGATATTTTCTTCACACCATATATCAAATAAATCAATAAAACTGAATCATTATGGTTTGTGGAGAAATCAAGACATAATTTTGGAGGTGACAAACACTGAATAACATTTTTGTTAAATGGTGGAGCAACAAGTGCTTGAATAATCAAGTATAAAAATAATCATTAGTTGCAGGCCAAGTTTCTTTGATCCATCTAACATAGAAACACTAATTTTGGTTTCTGGACAAAATAAGACATTTGACAAAATCATCATGTTAAGATTTTGGGACAAAAGCAAACAACTTTCAAAACTTTCTCACATTTTATGGACCAAACGAGTAATCAATTAGTAGAGAAAAATGATTGTATATATGAAAATAACCTTAGCTGTAACCCTAGACAAAAGCAATCGAGAGGGAATCACTTTCAACAAGCAGCTACAGGAAATCATCACAATACAGCAAAAACATATTTTACATTGATTGTGGTACAGCGGTATGGGAATATCGTGAGATTTTGATATTGTTACATCCTTTATAGATATGTGGAAAAAAAAATATTTAGGACATAATTGAAATAAAGAACATGAAACACATGACAAATGTAAGTGTAAATTCTAAAAGTAATATTTGAACGTTTACCTCCAGATGTGAAACCAAAGTTTAAGTTTTCGTGGAAATTAATTCAAGCGGTTAAAACCCGTGTTATCCGAATGAATGAGCGAATCTTTTGCTTTCGTACACGTCATTAATATCTCGCGATTCTGTTGAAAATAAAGCGCCGCGGCAGGAAAGAGGTTAAACCTGTCCCCTTTTTAAATGGATATTTTGTATATTTAGCCTGACGAGACTGAGCCGTTGGCCTCGTTCTTGACCTTCACAAACCGAGTTTGACGCGTGTTGTTGTGGCAACATACAAAGCCCCCGAGCGAGATTATCATTGATTTCACTGCCATCAACACAATCAATGACAGCAGGGGGTGTTAGCTGCAGAGTTAGCATGAGACACGCAAAAGCGAGGGGGGGGGATTCATCAAACTCCGCTAAATTCTCCTTCCCAAAATCAAACTTAACTCTGCAGTATAAATAGAAGTTGTTAAAAATGTCACGGTTTACCTTCTTTATCAGCGACACAAGCGTTTTCTCCTTCCATCGGAAACACCGCGTTCACTACAGGAACCACCGAATCACCGCCATTTTCTTTGTTGACAGTCCAGTGTCTAAATCGCTCCGGGTGGAAACACAACCCTAACCCATGTGCGCGCTCCTAGCAATATTTAACCAGCTTTTAACTTTTCAAGCGAAAAAAGAATATACATTTAAAACATTTGGTTTATTAAAATAACTGTATTTCGGTTTCATTTGAAGTTTTATCGCACCACGATGTCCGGTTTGACGTGAAAAAAACCTGATAAATAATAAAGAAAATCAAAAGTTAACTTGTAATCGAAGAGTATGGAAGCCCGTTACATTTCCGCCATTTTAATTTTAAAATATATATATTAATAAGTCACACTTATGAGATACTAAGTCATCATTATGTTAAGTCAAGTGTGAGATACAAAATCATAATTATGTGGCATTAAGTTATAATCATGGGATATCTAGTCATACCAAATAGTATCTCATCACTTTGACATAGCATTTTAATATTATTATCTTAAAATTATGACTTAGTATCTCATAATTATGACCGCATTCTATGCATTCTTCCTTTTTCCAAACAGGCTTCCATACAAGATCACAAAAATGTTTGACTTAAAATTAATTTTTAGGTAATTGTAAAACAAAATTAAAATTGTTAAATTAACATTTAATATTAAACATGTAATTAAGTCCATGCAATGGTTATTAAACCATCTTGATATAAGAAAAAAGTTAATAAACAATAAGTGAAATCAAAATTCCAATGCTTCCTTTATAAATATCACACAGTGAAAATGCATGTTTATAATTTATTTCCGTGACCTTTACCCTCTCTGTAAAGACAGCCAAGTAAATGGAGGAGAAGCTTGACGATGTTCAAAAGAAACATTAATGTCACATTTAAGAGAAAATATTAATATGGACACCTGTGGTTTGACCTGGCACTTAAACAGTGGCAGCACAAAGCAGCACAAAATAAAGCAAATAGAGTGATTACTCACCAGTAAATGCCCTCTGCTCTGTGTGTGTGTGTGAACAAGGAGTTGCCCCAACTGTAAAGAGATGTATCTGCTCCTGCAGTGACACAGCAAGAAAAGAGCGCCATGAAAAAACACTGACGGAGACACACAGACAGTAATGTTGTCATCAGGGAGGAAAACAAGCTTTTTAATGATGTGTGTACTTTATTTAAATAAATATTGTCTAACCAGTAGATTAACCAGTAGGTTAATCATAATTATTGAAAATGTCACAGAAAAAAAAAACTTAATCAAACATGAAATAAAACAAACAAAAAGATCTTAATTCATTTGTGAAAACACAAAATGTGGAACGTAACACATAGAAATATTGTTTTGCTTTCATGAAGACTGTGTTCTACTTTATTTCTTTGTTTAACGTCTCATAAAATGATGTTATATGCAATTTTACCTTTTTTATATCCCAAAAAGATTATCTATATTGTCATTATATACATATGATAATATATATTGACATTATATACAATTTCAGGTCACGGATTATTTTTTTTTTTAATTATTTGTTTGATTCCCCAACAGATTTATACTGAAGAGGATTAGGGCCATTAGCAAAATGAAAATAATCAAATAAAACAGCCTGAATTCTTAGATTAAAGTCAGAATCCTGACCCTTTTTTCATTGAATTCTGAGGGGGAAAAAGGCAGAATGTTGTTGTTTTTTTAATATATATATATATATAATTTTGTTTCCAAAAATTAAATAAATAAATTCACATCTGGCCACAGTCTTACAGTCTTCTCCTGTATCTGTATATTTAAAATAGTCACAGTTATCAGTTTTTATTCAAATACATTGTTTTTCATATTTATTCTACTAAGGTTTTGCTTTAATTTAATTTATTTATTATGATCATTTGTCTATTTGTGGTATTGTGAACCCAGTTCAGCGACATATTTTAAATGAATTAAACTCTTTTGTACTTGATATTGTAAATTATTATGTGATTTTCCTTTTTCGGACGAACTAAATGAATATTAAGTATTTGTCTTAAAATGAAAACGAGTTTCTTTTAGACTGGGATAAACCACAGTCACCTGTTGGACCACCTCTCTGTTCATACTCCAGTCCAGAGGGTGGCAGTATCGCGCCAGTGAACACAAAAAAAAAAAAAGAAGAAGAAGAAGAGGAATGCGGAAGTAAACAAACACACACGTGGTGTTGGTACATGTCGCCTCGGATGTTGAGAA
This sequence comes from Brachirus orientalis, assembly GCA_016785285.1. NCBI lineage: Eukaryota > Metazoa > Chordata > Actinopteri > Pleuronectiformes > Soleidae > Brachirus > Brachirus orientalis. Next base: position 513,021 of record JAFBJR010000492.1, on the reverse strand, counting down.
CGGAGAGATTCAAAGATGGAAATTATCGTCAAAGATTTCCAGCGTTTATTTTTCTCCATGAGTCGTCTGTCTTCTTTCCCCTGGAGAGTGAGTGGCGCCAAAGTCCGTTCAAAAATGTGGCCGTTTATGCTCCAGAGCTCAGCGGCAGATTTTCTCACGACACAATATAACTGAGTTTATTTTTTACTCATTACTGGACCTTTCGGGACAATTCGGCACGGATATCATAAACTGGACACCCGAAATTAAGTTTTTCTTAGATATACCATTCCTAGTTTACTGGGCTAAAAAGGAGTAAAGATTTACTAAGTGTGGTTGAATGAGGTGCTGACAAAACAGATTTTAGCCACTAAACTAAAGACACACAAAGACCCACTAAAATCTACGTCAGGTTTAAGTCTACAATAACTTATCAGCAGCAGATCAGCAGCTCCTGTGTCCCTGTGAGCTAAAATTACTGATTTTCTCTATGGACTTTGGTGTGGGAGAGTGAGTGGTTTACAAACTTCACTTTCCGGTTGGAAAAGTCTGTCTAACAGTGAGATAAAGATGTGAACATGGTCTTAAGATATTGTAGACTTAAACTGATGCATGTTTTATACAGTGACTGTTATTTTAAGTAGATAAAATCAGATTTTCAATGCACCACACCAAAGTCCATAGAGAAAATCAGTGATTTTAGCTCACAGGGACACAGGAGCTGCTGGTCTACTGCTGCCTCGTGTGGTCACTTTGTGTCACTGAGGTAAATCTGACTGAAGAATTTCAAACACAGAAGTGACAAAATAAGACATTTGAACTTAGTGATGGAGGCAGCAGTGGATCAACAACTCCTGTGTGCTGTGATGTAAAATCTCATTTTTTTTCTATGGACTTTGGTGTGGGAGAGTGAGTGGTTTACAAACTTCAGTTTCCTGTTGCAAAAGTCTGTCTAACAGTGAGATAAATACATGAACATTTCGGATTCAAACATTTCTGATATCTGTGGCCTAAATTTCTAACTCATCCCTTCTTTCAGTTGCTAGAAGAAAATCTGCAAAGCAGCAAATCTCCCGATTTAATTTCCGACATTTTGAAACAGGTACGGCTGCTGCACTCACACCTGTCCTGCTGTGTTTGTCATGTGACATAAAGTCACTTGTCCTCCATGTGATTATTTCTTTTTCAGACGTGTCTTCACCCCCTGTGCAGGAAGTTTCCTCCATCAGTCCGATACAGGAGGCTGTTTCTGTCAGAGCTCGTCAGACGGGTTGGTCCTCTGTCCCAGAATAATGTAAAAGAACAGATGACATTGTTTCCAGACTGAGTCACGTGTGTGTTTGTGTGTTGTGTGGACAGCTGGAGGCTGCAGCCTGTGAACCTCTGGACGAGCTGTACGAAGCTCTGGCTCAGGTGTTGGGTTCTGAGGACGCAGCAGAGTTCTGCTATAAAAGCTATTTACTGGTACCAAACGTCCACCACTCACAGTTTTCTCCTCTTGTTTGTTTCTCGGCTGCTGAAAAGTGAAAAGTTGTTGAGCGGCAGAGATGCATTTTACGTCTTTATTAATTTTTCTTTACATTTAAGGCTGAAAATGTTTAGTGTTTGTCTTATCGTCAACAAATTTATATACTTTCATTGCTTTTTAATGACAAATGACCATCTGTTTAAAAGTCATAATGCACTTACAGTATATGCACATACCTATAGGTGTTAGATTCAGATTCAGGGCTGTAACTAACAAACATTTAAACTTATTTTGTGATTAATTTGTTGATTATTTTCCTGATTAGTTGATTTGTTTGTTGTGTAAAATGTCAGAAAATGTTGATCAATGTTTCTTAAACCAGGAATTGACGACGTTTCTCAAATGTTAACTTAAAAATGATTAGATTTTTAATGATTTCTTTGTTTAAGACACAAAGAAACCAGAAATGTTTCACATTTAAGAAGCTGAAAAGTCTGAGAAACTGGTTTTAATTATTAAAAGAAATAGTTGGTGATTAGTAATTGATTATTCATTGCAGCCCTAATTCAGTTATTGTAAAAAAAAAAAAATCAATTTGTGACACTCTTAAAGATATGTTTAATAAATTAATAAAAACTTTATTTTATTTTTGTTATTTAAAACATAAATCTGAACTAAACTTTGTTTGGGAACCCAGAAAAATCCCTCCCACGACACATTTGTGGCTCCAGACCCAGTGTTTGAGAATCACTGTGTCAGGGAACCATTTTCTGCTTTGGATGAACTTGTGTTTGATGTAAGATTTAAAATAAGTTCCATCAGCAGAGTTTGAGGATTCCTGAAAGATCTGAGAAGCAATCAGTCGACAAATAATGAAGATAAGATTCAGCTCAATTTGAAAAAAAAGAAAACAAATAAACTAAGTCGTCTCTCACTTCTTCACCAGTAGGGTCCAGCCATCTTGAACTGGTGACGTCATGTCATGTGACTGGCGTGGCCATGTTGGCTGGGGTTCATCATGTCCGTTTGTGTCCCGCAGCCTTGTGGCGACGCGGTCAGTCTGCAGGAGAACGTCGCTCTGATCTCCCAGGGAACCACAGGTCTGGTGACGTGGGAGGGCGCCCTCTACCTGGCGGAGTGGGCTCTGGATCATCCGCAGACCTTCGCCGGCAGGTACCAGAGTTAAAGGAACACAGTCACTTATCTGAGTTTCTGCTTCTAGGAACGACAGAACCGGGCTTGAAAAGGGTCCGTAAACGTTTAAAATTAGATTTAGGGTGTGGATGCAGTCATAAAACAGTGTTAGAAAGTGATAGATCAGTGTGGTTATATGAAGTACGAACACATGCTCGGTGCTGAGTCTGACTCCCCAGTGCTCAGTGAAAATGTGGCTGCCAAAAGGGACACCAGGAAGAACGGATTTTTTAACTTACCTAAAGACTACACTCATAAAATCAATGTCAGCTTAAGTTGACAACATTTAAAGAACATGTTCACGTCTTTATCTCACTGTTAGACAGACTTTTCCAACAGGAAAGTGAAGTTTGTAAACCACTCACTCTCCCACACCAAAGTCCATAGAGAAAATCAGTGATTTTAGCTCACAGGGACACAGGAGCTGCTGGTCTACTGCTGCCTCGTGTGGTCACTTTGTGTCATGGATTTAAATCTAAATGAAGGATTTTAAATGCTGAATTGACAAAATAAGACATTTGAACTTAGTGATGGAGGCAGCAGTGGATCAACAACTCCTGTGTCCCTGTGAGCTAAAATCACTGATTTTCTCTATGGACTTTGGTGTGGGAGAGTGAGTGGTTTACAAACTTCAGTTTCCTGTTAGAAAAGTCTGTCTAACAGATAAAGACGTGAACATAAGCCAAGCTCAAAGTTCTTTCTTGTAATTGTGTTAAAAACAATAAAAGAGCACAGCTCCTCGTCTTTTGTGTACAGGACGGTTCTGGAGCTGGGCAGCGGCGTGGGACTGACCGGTATCACCATCTGTCGCTCCTGCAGCCCGGACAGATTTGTCTTCAGCGACTGTCACCCCAGCGTCCTGCAGAAACTCCGAGCTAACGTCGAGCTGAACGGGCTGAGCGGAGCGACGACGCCTGCGGTCGGCGTGGAGCAGCTGGACTGGACGTCAGCGACGGACGAGCGGTTGCAAGAGATCGGCGCCGACGTCGTCATCGCTGCGGGTCAGAGTTCATTCTGATTATCTGCCAGACAGGAAGTGAAGGTTTCTTGGGTACAGACCAGTTTAGAAGAGCCATCCATCAGTTCCATAATCTAATTCCTTCATCGTAAAAATTTGGCCACATCACTCAGCTGAAACTGGAGCCTCAGTGTTGTGTGAAACGATAAGAAATAACCAATACAGATACCGATATCAGCCATTTTCCCCCATTTTTTTAAACAATTGTTAACAACACATAAATCCATCAGTTAGCATTTTTCTGAGCTTATTTTCTGATTTCTGATAAGCTTAAGTTCGACCAATATCAGACCGATACTATGCATCATATCGGCTCAGCCCAATTATTTTTGTTAAAAGTTGCTAAATGTCCGTTGATTAATTTTATTTGATATCAACCAGGGATGGGAATCCGTATCGTCAGTATCGGTATCACTTCAATATTGGTAAAAATCACTGGATCACATATCAGACAGATAAAAGTGTAAAATCAGATACGATCCAAAAATCCTATAAATCACAAGCTTTTCTATGAACAGACGGTAAAAATGTAAATAAAAATCAGCAAAAGCATTTTAGCCGAGTCATGTTTAGGCTGTTTATTTCTTTTTTTTGGCAGAGCTTCATAGTTTATAAACAGTGTGAAACAGGGGTGTCAAACATGCGGCCCGTGAGCCACAACCAGCCCACCAGAGGGTCCAATCCGGCCCACATAAAGAATATATGAAAGTTTCACATAATGATTGGAATCTAAATATATTATCTATACTGTATTTTTCTGTTCCATGTGTACATGTGTAGATCCACTGTGATCTGTAAGTTTCAATGCACATGTGTAAATAGTAATTTTTCTCAAGAAATTTCAGGTTGTTCATAATATGTTTTGTAAAAAGATACTTCATTAAATGGGAAACATTTGGATTTCTTGTTGTTTATAGGTTATTATGTTATTATTTTACTGGTCCACCCCATTTGAGATCAAATTGCACTGTATGTGGCTCCTGAACTAAAATGAGTTTGACACCCCGGTCTAAAACGACTATATCGGTCTAATATCGGTATTGGTACAGACCCAAGTTTGTGATATCGGACACAAAAAAAGTGGTTTTGTCTCGTCCCAAATAACTGCAGCGCGTGCAAAAAGCGTAGCAACACGCCAACGGTTTTACCATGAAACAGATGTGACAAAAGTGAACGGTAAAAGTAGCAGCATGTCTACGGTGGCAGCCATCTTGGAATCCTAACTCGAAGTACGCGAGGCTGCTCACAGTTTCTGAGCTGGAAATCTGAGTTAAAACTAAAGTATTTGTTCAGAATATTAACATAAACACTCCAGTACATCAACATTCCAAACACAATTTGATTAATAATTGGAAATTGTTTTGAGTTGATTCATTAGTTTCACTTGTCTTTATTTATTCCTGATCACATTATCACTGGATCACTGGAACACCTCACATTCAACTCTTCATTTGTGTTCTTTACTTTCAGAACATGTTCACAAATGCAGAATGTTTTACTCGCGTTTCAGATGTGGTGTACGACCCCGACGTCGTCCGACGTCTGGTCACGCTGCTGTCCGACGTCCTGAGGGGTTCGAGTCCTGAGGTTCTCGTCTGCTCCACCGTCAGAAACCAGGAGACGTACGACGGCTTTAAGAAACTGCTGAGTAAGAAACGGAAAACATGTCGGTTGTTAGACGACCAGGTGACAAACGGTAACTCGGGTCCGTCGCAAACTGTCCGTACAGCTCTGGAAAACATGAAGAGACCACTGCAAAATCATCAGTCTCTCTGGTTTTACTAATTATAAATAAGTGTTTGAGCAAAATGAACATTTTTTGTTTTATTCTATAAACTACTGACAATATTTCTCCCAAATTCCAAATAGAAATATTTTAATTTAGAGCATTTATTTGCAGAAAATGACAAAGGTGTTTTCAGACCTGGAATAATGCAAAGAAAACAAGTCCCTATTCATTTTTAAACAACACGATACTAATATTTAAATGTAGGAAGAGTTCATAAATCAGTATTTGGTGGAATAATCCAGATTTTTAATCCCAGCTTCCATGCGTCTCGTCATGCTCTCCACCAGTCTTTCACGATGACGTCGGGTGACTTTATCATTCAAGCAGCTCAGCTCAGTTGGATGTTTGTCACCTTCCATCTTCCTCTTCATCACATTCCAGAGGTTTTCAATGGGGTTCAGGTCTGGAGACTGGACTGACCATGACAGGTTCTTGACCTGGTGGTCCTTCATCCACACCTGGATGGACCTGGCTGTGTGTCATGGAGCACCGTCCTTCTGGAAAAACCAATCCTCAGAGTTGGGGAACATTTTCAGAGTTTTCTTCCAGGAGAAACTTGTACGTGGTTCGATTCATTCGTCCTTCATGAAGATGAATCTGCCTGATTCCAGATCATCAACGATCCTCCACCGGTTTGACAGTGGGTGAAGACACTGTGTCTTGCAGGTGTTGGAGTTGGACAGAGCTGAAAACTGGACTCATCAGAGAAGGTGACCTCAGTCCAGTCCTCTATGGTCCAGTCCTGATGGTCTTCTTCAAACCTCAAGTACCTCATGACATAGAATGAGGTGACTTTGTTTTGGAATTCAACAGACACTGGAATGAAATGGTTGTCATACATGTGGAGATGCTGATCTTAGAAGACTTTACAGTGGTCACTTATTATATTCCAGAGCTGTATGTACATACAAACATACATGAAGTAGTGAAGCACACTGTACATATGTGTACGTACAATACACACACACATATATATATACATGTGTGTGTGTGTGTATTGTACACACTTTATGTACACGTATATTTATATCCTGTATATATACGTGTTTATATATACATACACATACATGTAGTGATACACATATACATACATTCATAACATATGCATACATACAGTATAGACTTACATAAGCACCAGTGTTGTCGCCCCCTGTTGGCCATTAAAGACGTCGTCCACTTCAATAAGCACAATCTTATTTTTGACGTTTAATTAAATGGACTGTATTGTTGCCTGCCACCAGGGGGAGCCGTCATTTCCTCCATCTGACTTCTGTGTGTGTGTTGACTTTAATTAAACTGACAGATTTTTTTTCCACAGACATTAAAGAGACATTCTGTCTCAAACCAAGCTGAGCTCATTGACCTTTCACCTGTGTTTTTTTTTTTTTGGTTTCTCTTTGGACAGGAAGTGCAGGAATCGGCCATCATGTGATCAGCGGAGACGTCAGTCACGTGTTTCCTTACAACAGACCGTCAAATATAGAAATGATTCGACTGCACCGATGACACGCCCACTGTCGCACAATAAACATTTTATTTACAAACCCACGTCTTGTCAAAGCCTGTTTTGTAAACTCTGGAATAAGAACATAATCCACTGGGAATTGCAGGTGAGAAATCTTCATGATCCATCATCATCATCATCATGTCTGACAGGGTCCTTAACCTTCCAAGTCCAGCTCTAGCTCCGTTGCTAGGCAACAGTGAACACTTTGACATCACTGTGACCACATTCACACCAGTCTGACATCTCCTCCTCTTTATCTCGATGAAGTGATTAGCGGCAGGACGTTCTGATCCCAGTTGTCGTCCCAGCACCGCCCCCTGCTGGCGCGGAGGTTGTTCCTGAACAAACCCAGTTGTCCTGTCGAACCGGGAAACTCCGACAGCAGAGACTGAAAACACACAAACACCAAGACAGAGTGACATCAGTGACCCCAGGAGGGAGTTAAAGAGAAGTTCAGGAGCAGTGAGTGCCCCCTGCTGGCTGCCTCTGGTGAGACTTGCTGTCAGCAAGAACCCAAGGAAAGAAGACGACTCCACGATATCTTAAAAATAATGTTTGTGTCTTTATCTCACTGTCAGACAGACTTTTCCAACAGGAAAGTGAAGTTTGTAAACCACTCACTCTCCCACACCAAAGTCCATAGAGAAAATCAGTGATTTTAGCTCACAGGGACACAGGAGCTGCTGGTCTACTGCTGCCTCCATCACTAAGTTCAATTGTCTTATTTTGTCAACTCGGCATTTGAAAATCTTAATTTAGGTTTATTTAAGCGACACAAAGTGACCACACGAGGCAGCAGTAGACCAGCAGCTCCTGTGTCCCTGTGAGCTAAAATCACTGATTTTCTCTATGGACTTTGGTGTGGGAGAGTGAGTGGTTTACAAACTTCACTTTCCTGTTGGAAAAGCCTGTCTAACAGTGAGATAAAGACGTGAAAATATTTTAAAGATATTTTTTTAATATTTGAGTGATAAAAAAAAGAATTCGACAAACCGTCGTCTCACCTTGAGCTGCTCAGCGAGCTCCTTAGAGTCTGTGAAGATCAGGCCGTTCTCCTTGTGCTTCACCAGCTCATGTAAACTGAGAAAAAAATGCTGAAGTTAGGACACACATGACCAGTGCAGGTTCACTGAATACTTCTATTCTACTCTATGAATATGAATGAGGAGCAGACTGAGGGTTTTTATTGACTAAATACGAATGAACCAAACATAAACAGTAAAAATAAAAACACATTCAGTGTGGTAGCTCCCACAGTCTGACGACATGTCTGTCATTACACAATTTGTTCTGCACCTTTTGTCAGTTTTAGAATGACAAATAGATGACAACTAAAATAATGAAAGATATCATAAAAACATGTATTTTATTTCACAATATTCCAATTGTAAGCTTTTTTTAAAAAGAGGTGTAGTAAAAAGTTGAAGTCAGTGGCTCTTATTTTGAAAACCAGGTTGAAAGGAAGTGATGATAGTGATGAAGATGACACAAACAAATGTACATTTTATTTAATTAGAATAAATACTAACTGAAAAACAACATAAACAAAACACACACTTGTCTAATAACAATAACTATAATACAATGAAATAAAACATGTAAAAACATTTGTTTTATAAGAATAACTGCTAAAACTAAATGTTAAATACAAAAACATGTATTTTATTTTTCAAGTAATAACTTGTCCAACAAAATGTAAAATCAAAATGTGTATCTATTTTATAAAAACATCTCGTAATATAACATTATTTTATTTAAAAATCCCGTCACTGCTGACACAAAATGGCTGCTCACCAGTGGAAGTGGACGGCACAGACGGGCAGACAGCAGCCGAACATGTCCACCACCTTCATGGGCAGATCCAGACCGCTGGACGACTTGTGGAGACAGACTCCCAGGTCTGCAGCCCCTGGTGGACAAAAGAGCACACGACGCCGTGCAACGCGACTGAGTGAAGCAGCAACAGCAGCTGGATCTCATTCAGCTTTTTGTTTTTCCTTTACAAAAACCCACAACATGACTGAAGAAACAGGAGCACAAAGAAGAATCATCCCACATTATCTGCCTCTGTTTAACAATTTTGGCTGCCTGCTCTCTAGGGGGCGCTGCAGCGGATGATCCACACATTTGAGACCTTTACACCGGATGCGTTTCCTGACACGACCATCCAATTTATCCAGACTGGGATCAATTTAAAGTGTCCAGTTAACAATGAGCAATGGGGATTAGGTACCTTGTTCACAGGGACTCGAACCGGCAACCCAAGTTCTCTATTGTTTTATTTGAAAAGAAATCAGTGAGCAAAAAACATGAATACAATGAAGTTGAAACAAAATAAGTTCGACGCAGCCATTCTTATATACATGTCACATTATTCTCCAGCAGCGTTTCCCAAAGTGTGGGCACCGACCCCCTAGTGGGCTGTGACGGTACTGCAGTTGGGCCGTGAAAGGTCATTTAATATCAATAAAGTAATATGTTTTTAATTGTAATTCATTTTTACATCGCTGTAAAATATGTACGACAGACTTTTAGAAATACTTAGAAGGAATAAAACAAACCGGCACTGCTCCAACTGATGTGCATTTGAAAGAGTCGTCCAGTGTTGATATTTAGCTCTCCTGAGGTTATTTCATGGGTTAAGTAATTCATTTTATTTTATGAAAACAAAATGAATCCGTTGAAACATGACAGATCTTTGAATTTCAAATTTGATCTGTGATTTTTTTTCTTTTTTTAATCCACAAACTTGCTCTGCTCTAAATTGTTTAGGTTATTTGTCCTCCTCTGACCGTCAATTTGGACACAGTTTTTAATTTTGGCTCCACTTTGATTGAGTTTGACAGGTCTGAATTGTTTATTAATTAATTTATTTTAATCTCTGCTCCTTTTACATCATCATACCTTTCTCGGGTTTTCAAATATTTTATGAATATTGGTAATAACAAGAATTCTCTTTGGAGCAATAACTCATGTGTAGACACACTATTTTTAACCAATAACGCTGTGACATGGTGAGTTTATGTTACCTAATAAAAGAGGATAATCCTCCGGCTCCAGCCACGGAGTGCAGATCTTCACATGCTGGAAATGTAGAGAGTCTATCAGCTTCCTGTAATGTTCTTTCTGAGGACCTTTACCTACACACATATATAAATAAATAAATAAACAGTAAAAACCACAATGAGTTCAGACATTGACAACAAATTTTACCTGTGATCACACAAACTAACGATGGTAGAGAAGCTCCTCCTTTGATGAACCCTTCATAATCTGCGGAGAAAAGGCAAACGGACAAACTGTGACGCATTTCAGGCTCCGCCTACAAACATGGAGTCAACAACAGTGGTTTTTATAAACCTGTCGTACCTTCAAGAGCGCTCAGCAGGATGGAGAAATCTTCATCCTCTGTGGAGACAAAGTTTTCAGGATTATTTTCAAGTCTTTTTAACTCATCTACAGTTCAACATTGTTCGCGCTCGTGACTCTTCCAGTGACGACGCTCCCTGACCAATCAGTGGCCGGCAGTCTGCCCACGTCACATGTTAGTATCAGCTCGGCTCGACTGGCACCTCGACAGAGGAGGAACTACCAAAAGAACCAGGTACCAGGTCGAGTTGAATCATGCTAGAACTGAATATTGGTAAAGTGTTAAAGGTCGAACTGAATCTGTCTAATCTGAACACGGACTTAAAAATCATGTTAAATTTATAAAAAAAACAATTAAAAAATGTACATTGAAATTATTTGAGTCTGGACACGAAGCGTGTTCTTCTCACCGGTCCAGCTGGTGCTGCTGAGCAACAGCACCGGTCGCTCCGCCCTCAATGTCACCGAGTCATCAGTGAGGTCACGCACGGAGAAGACCGTCGTCTCCATCTCTGCACCGTCACACCTAAAAACACAACAAGTCAGCTATCAGTATAAACATAAAAACACATGGTGGCGTCAAAATGTAAATCTAAGCTCAGGTTAATGACAATTTAATGTCATGAATTTCCTGTATTTAAATATAAGAAATTAAGCATATAATTGGTTTTAAAATGAAAACAGTTTGATTTTTGAAGCCTAAGAATAAGACTTTGCTGAGTTTTGAGTGGTTTTGCATGCAACAACCAACGGAGGAGGAAGAAAGGGCAGAAAATAGTGGGATATTGGATGCTGTGATTACAGAGACATTGTCATCTACATCATGACACTGATATCTAAACCTCGTCTCGGTCTGGACATGTCTGGGCTCATGACTAGTCTAAGGGGCGACGTCCTTGTCTGAGTGTTTGTCACATCCATGACATTATGACGTCATTAATTAACAGTCAAAACCCCGATTGGCCATTTTCTGGGAGAATTCTCTGTGCCGTGCACTATTCCAACACAGTTCCATCATAGCACGGCTCAGCTCGACGCTCTTTTTTTACCCTTTTCCATTAGTGATAACACCTGGTCCCTTTTTAGTCCCTGCTCTGTGCGAGCTGATACTAACATGTGACGTGGACAGACTGCCGGCCACTGATTGGTCAGAGAGCGTCGTCACTGGAAGAGTCACGAGCGCGACAAAGTCCGACACAAGAATCAAAGCGAACAATGTTGAACTGTAGATGAGTTAAAACGACTTGAAAATCCTGAAAACACGCGTTAATCTGCAACATTTAACAAGGACATTTGTAAAATGTCCATATTTAACAGAGGAGTCTGGTGTATTTAGCGACAGCACTGCTGAAAGACGGAGATGGTGAGCCCAATCACAAGCCGTTCAGCCGTATTTCACTTCAGTGACTGTGTCAGACGGAGTCTGTGCTCCGCTCATGCAGGAAGTACTGAACCATTCAGTCAACTCATCTGTTTAGAAAACTGAGGAAAACGATTCAGGACAAAGAAAAAAACTGCTTTGACCGTCACGTGTTTGTGTCTTTGTGTCACGTATAGAACCACGTCACGGCAGTTTCGTGCAGTCGTGCTATAACACGTCCACTCTCGTGTTTTCTAATGGTGCATCAGTCTCTCACCCTTTGTCCTGGAACTGAGGATAAATGTGGGCCAGTCTCATGAAGAGCTCGTGCTGCAGCTTCACTGGAGTTTCTCTGAAGATGGAGGCCGGCCTGTCGTACAAAGTCGTCGCCCTGCAAAGGTTCAACAGTCAACACACCCCATCAGGAAATCAGCCAGTGTTGATTATTGTTACTGTGACCAATGTCCGACCAAGTTTTGCTCCTGAGTGAAAGACCAATTCACTCCAAAATACAAAATGGCTGACTTCGCGTTCAGTCGAGTTAATGTTCGTAGACGTGTTCAGGGTCGGTCCCTTGTGACACGTATGAAGTTTGGGGCTGATTGGTCAATGTATGGTGAAGTTATAGGGCACTTCCTGTTTCGCGGTGAATGGGTAAAATTTGCCAAAATTCTGATGGTGGCCATGGCCACGCCCTTTTGAATCTACAAAACCTTTTGATAACTTTTTGTCTTTGATGTGTCTATTACAAATTGACGCGTGTTGTGTTGGTACAAAAAACGTAACCAGACGAGTTTGTCAGATTACCAAAGCGAACAAATCGCCAAGATGGACGCCAAATCCAACAGGGCCGACTTTCTGTTTGGTCAAAATTACGCCACTGTGAAAAATCAGGCTGGGGCTAGCTGGTTAGCATGCTAAACATACTAAGATCAAAGTAAAGACAAAGAAAAGAAACAAAAAGTTGATTTTGCATTGGTGGTGTTTTCAATAATTAAACCTGCATACCAACTTCATCAGAGGCAAATTAGAAAAAGAGGAGTTAGTGTCGTCATTTTTACTGCACCCCAGGCTCAGGCTAGCTGGTTAGCATGCTAAACACACTGAAATTAAAGAAAAAAAAGCAAAAATATGAGTTAGCATTGTTTCCATGAACTAAACAGGTTTGGGCTAGCTGGTTAGAGTTGGTGTAGATTTGTTTTTGGGGTTTTTTGTTTTTACTGACAACACAGCCTCAGGTTAGCATGCTAACTTCAGGAGAAGCAAAGTATTGATAAAAATGAGAAGCAGAATAGAAGTTAGCATTGGTTTTGATTTTACTAACAATGAAGACTCAGGCTAACTGTTTAGCATGCTAAATTAACCACGGGAAAAGTGGGGAGAGAAGAGAGAGGCTAAACAACAGTTAGCATTGGTTTTGTTTTTACTGACGAAGAAGACTTAGGCTAACTGTTTAGCATGCTAACTTAACCACAGCCAAAGTAGGGATACAAAACCTTGGGTTTGATGCACAGTTCACAACATGTCTGACAATTTGGTAAATAAACAGCTGCTAATGCTAAATAGTAGCTATATGCAGTAGAACTCCAGAGCCACTACAATGATCTTAAGATGTTATGATCTACTTTTCATTATAGTTTAATGCTCGACTTGACATTTTACTGCATGGCTTCTTTTTTTTATGCGGCTAACTGTTGCACACAAGAGACGCTGTAGAAATAAAAGTTTGATTCGGTTGTGTCAACCTTTTACAAATGCTACTTTACGTGTCAAGTTGAAAACAAAACCATACTTGATGCCCCAGTTTCTCTGCAGGTCGTCCTTCATGGCGTTGGTGACACACAGGTGGTGAGTCGCCAAAGGCCCGAAGAAGTGCTCATACCTGAGAGAAGACGAGAACAACACAACATCCAAACCACAGCACTGTCAGAAATATTAACCTACTGTGTCCTGGAAAACACGTCACACACTCAGGGATCATAATGTACAAATAAAACCAGACGTGAAGTGAAGAATAATATTTAAATAAAATCACGAACCACCACAAACGCTGCTGACTCGTGTGGTTGAGTTCAGTCACTGCGGTACTAACCACTTGGCCAGCCGGACCACTGGGTGTCCCTGGCCATGACTCAGGGCCATGATGGTGTAGCCGTAGTTGTGCCAGTCGATGATGAATCTGCTGCCACGCAGGACGCACACGAACCAGGCCACTGCGATACTGGGCAGACCAGGAGGATTCTGGGATACAGACATTATCAAAAACAATGAGAGAGAGATATATGTCGGTGAGGAATCCCCACAGAGTGGATTACACTGAATTTATGAAAGACCTTTGATGATAGTGATCAATATTTACTCAATCATCAGAGTCAATTTAATAGTCTTCAAAATTCAAATAATAAAATCTAACAAAATCAACATCAGTTTGATTCTACGATAAACCACTCACTCTGCCACACCAAAGTCCATAGAGAAAACCAGTGATTTTAGCTCACAGGGACACAGGAGTTGTTGATCCACTGCTGCCTCTGTCAGTAAGTTCAAATGTCCTAGCTTGTAAATTTGGCTGTTAAAATTCTTGAATCAGATTGACCTCAGTGACACAAAGTGACCACACGAGGCAGCAGTAGACCAGCAGCTCCTGTGTCCCTGTGAGCTAAAATCACTGATTTTCTCTATGGACTTTGGTGTGGGAGAGTGAGTGGCTTACAAACCGTTTTCTGTTGGAAAAGTCTGTCTAACAGTGAACTTAACTGGGAAACATTTTCCTTATTTTGAGGGAGAGCCTCCCTATCTCAGTCTTGTTCCCTCTGCTTAAAGTACTGACGCTGTTGAAGTACTTCATACAAGCAGACTTAAAAAAACCTTAACTATCTCTTTAAACAGCTTGATATTCTGAGCACTGCCACTGACCCAGAATCCAGGAGAAGCTTTTCCAGTACTCCACAGAGACTTCATCCAATCAGGAGTAAGATTTCCACAGAGGAGGCGGCTTCACTGACAGTTCTACTTCACTGACACACACATCGGCCCATCCGCACAAACATGTTGTTCAATACAGTTTTTCAGCTTTGAACAAACCTGCAGCAGAACATGAGACTGGAGCTCCATCCTCAGCAGCACAGACAGAAGCTGCAGACACTGAACCATCACCTTCGTCACATATGTGAGCACCTTTGGTCCCACTGACGGAAAAATCAACAGCAACTCAGCATTTGGTGAGAAAATCACAGAAAATCTCACAGAAAACATGTAGGACATAAAGAGCTGCACTTACCTCGAACACCTTTCACCTCTGTTATGGGGACAATCCTGATTCTGTCCTCTCTCAGCACGTCCTGGTGAGGTTTGGAGTCTGAAATTAATTAAATAAATAAGAAAGAACATGTTTTCCCCATGAGGGATCAGTGTTGTTACAGAAGTGTGTTATGTTCACCAAAACTGCAACAGTAAAACTGGATTAAAATAATCAATCAGAAGATTAAATTTGTTGATTTCTTTGAGTGTTATTAAACATAATAACTGTATATATCAAATGTGTTGCTTAAAGGTACAATATGTAACATTACACTTGTTTGTTAATGTGTAGACATGTTTTTAATTAAAAGTAATTTGATTTTCAAAGCCTTGGGTTAATGCTACATTCCATTTATGCCGAGGTTGCAACTGGGAGTGGTGTCACCTCCGAAATGACCATGTTCCAGAAAGTCAAAAAAAAAAAACACTGATGCTAGCATGTCATGGACTAGCCATTGTTAACAATCCTTATGCAGAAAAATGCTCTACACACACAAACAGTGTAACTACGAATATTAATAACCATATTAACAACAAAAGCAGCAGTGATTTCATGTCGGGTTGGCGTTGGCGAGTTTTTAAGTTGGAAGTCTGAGTTCAGGGAAACGCCCACTGACCTCAGAAATTCAGAGTTCAGATTAGCATTGGAGCACACTATAAAGGCCCATTTATACTTCGCAAAGAACAGAGACGGACGGAGACATTTGTTCATACTTTGCACTCATTATGCCCATCATTGTACGCCAAGAACCGAAGTTTACTATGACAGAGGAAATGGAGCAATACCACCAAATTTCGTGGGGGGCAGTAGAGAGTCAATAGTCCAATCACTCAGGAAACATTTGCAGGAAATATTGAAAAAAAATCTCTCATATGCAACACCAACAAATAATATTCTCTATTAATGGGAATGCATTCAATGGTCTTACATTCCACTGCCATAAAAGTCACCTGTGTTTCAGTCTATTTGTATCAAGCACAAAAAAATAACCCCTTTTAATGGTTGCTATGTTCATACTCTGCACTCCCCTCTAGAGGAAGTACTGCGTAAATGTCTATACGAAACACGTGGAAGTATATAGGCTAGTGACTGAGATAATGTTAAGGACGGACATACGTAAAATGGAGAATTAATGGGCCTTAAGACAGACTTGCATGTGTACAAGAAGGGCCTTGCTTTACTATTTACTTGTGACGCTACAGCAGATTGAATGGGAAAACTGCCAAAGCAAGTTTTGTGTCCAAACTACTATGAAAGAATTACATTCTTTCTGGTCTGTGAAGGCCACCGTAGTTCACGGAGACACCTGGGAAATGGAGGAGTGAACAGAGAGGGCCCCCCGTTCGTTACACCCTGCACTGACCCCCCCTCTGTTCACGCCACTGGCCAATAGCCAACTTCAAGTCAGTGTTGTGAAGCAGACAAACGCTTCATTTAGGCGGAAACAGGAAACCACTCACCGACAAACCCGACAAAGGTCACATTAAATCCGTGTTTACTCAGGGACAACGCGTGATACTGCATCCGGGGACTGCGGCCGATGTCCCCGAGCACCAGCACACACACCCGCCGCTCAGCGCCGCAGTCCCGCCGCCGCAAACACCGCAGCCACAGCGCCAACAGCGGCGGCAGCAGCGCGGTCACGAGCGTCACACACACGAGCGGCGCAGTCACGCGTGAAAACAGCGCAAGCTGCGCAAAAAGCGACGCAAGCAGCACAAGAACAGTCACAAGTGCCGGGCCGCTGACGAGCGACGCCATGTTTGTTTGTACTTCAAAATGACGTGGCTCAGTGGAGTGGGAGGGGCTTCAGATTTAAAGGGACCGCAGACGCGGTGACGCGTTTGATTTTAAATAATAAGAATAATAATAAACTTTATTTGTACAGCACTGTTCTTAACAAACGTTACAAAGTGCTTAACAGACCAAGCAGCTTCTAATCAGATATTACAAGGCGTCTTATAATATTAAAAGACGCCCAAAATTTCATGCAAAGAGTAAACACTAGGGGTCAGTAGAGAGGAAAAGGTCCCTTTAAACAGGAAGAAATCTGTGACAGGAGCAGACTCAAAGATGTGCAGCATCTGCCTCGGCTGGTTGGGGTGAGAGGAAAAATTAAAAAGACAGGAGAAACAAGGAGAGATGAGGGGCAGATGCAACAAAACAAACCAATTTATAAAGTATTTTTAAAATAAAATCAACAAAAAAATAACAAAACAAAACAACAAACCACAAACAAAAAGAACAAAATACAACAGTAAAACATCTCCAGAGAAAAAGAAAGAAAAGTTGGGGACAGATAAGAAGTTGGGGACAAGACAAGAGGAGAGAAGGAGTGAGAGGACGGAGAGAGGAAGATGATGAAACTTCATCATAGCACAATAGAATTGTATTTTATTTTTTGTATTACTATCTTATCTTAATATGTCCTGGTTGTTTCTTATCCCATTGTGTTGTTACTGGCACTGTGTGTAATGCTGCTGCTACACTGCAATTTCCCAGCTTGGGATTAACAAAGTATATCTATATATCTATCTATCTATCTAGAAAAGTTAGATCCAACAGGCCAAGTCTGACCTAACTAGTGTTACAAGCCAGTCTTCAGAAGTTTTGTAAATTGCTCAAGGGTCTGGGCAGCTCTCACAAGTAAAGGAAGGTTGTTCCACAGATTCAGAGCTGACCTCAGAGTCAGAGCTTTAAGAGCTCGGTCAGGTCCACAGGTGCCAGGATGTGAGACATTTAAAAGAACGGGAATGATACGCTGTCTGCGTTTTGTCCCCGTCAAAACTGATCGACTGATTTTAAAGGTCACATGTGGAGAGGCTTAAGGTTTAAAGGTTTTATTTGGCTTTTCAAATCACAAGAACATCAACATGTACCATTTTTTTTATTTGCAACCACATTACACTGTTGGATAAACTCCACATTCACGAATATAAAGTAAGGAACACAAATCAAAAAACAAGATGCAATTATGTTTAAATATATTATCTACCTCCTGCAAACAAAAAAGTGTTAACCTGTGTTTTAAATTTAATACATTTACATAATATGAACATTTAAGTTTATAACCTTGGTGCTAGTTAGTTTTTTTTTTTGTTAAGATCCTCTTACATGATTTCTTTGTTTTTTTACATTAGCTCACTGTAAACTGTCACTTCACCCAAAACTGATTTCCTGGATGGTTACAGTGTATCAATGACACCTAAATAAATAAAGGTCAAAGTTTTTTCCTGACATGTTGATTCAGCAGAAATGCTGATTGTTCAGGAGTCAACACAGATAAGACAAATCAGTCTTTTACTCATTAATTCTACATTTTGAATGAAATGGTAAGTCCTTAAAGCAGCTGAATGAGACCAATAATGCTACAGGAAAATGTAATAAGTCAAGTGAGAAATAGTATTCCAAACACCAAAGTCACAAAATAAGACAACAAATCAGTCTGACACTCTCCCTCAGTGAAAACATTGCTGTCTTGTCCAAAGTCCACAGAGAAAATCTGTGATTTTACATCACAGCACACAGGAGTTGTTGATCCACTGCTGCCTCCATCACTAAGTTCAAACGTCTTATTTTGTGAATTCAGTAAATTCAAATCCTTTATTCAGATTGACCTCAGTGACACAAAGTGACCACACGAGGCAGCAGTAGACCAGCAGCTCCTGTGTCCCTGTGAGCTAAAATCACTGATTTTCTCTATGGACTTTGGTGTGGGAGAGTGAGTGGTTTACAAAGTGACATTAATGTCAGTATCTAATTGGTAAGGACAGAAAAAATAGAAGAAAAGGGGGTGAACACATTCTTAAGAAATTATATATATATAGTGTCTTTCTTGTTTTTCTTGTTCCCATGGGAATAATGCTCCCCAGCTCTGGAACTCTTTGCCTCCAGTCATGAGGAACATAGACTCTCTCTCTCAATTCAAATCCGCACTGAAAACTCATCTGTTCAAACTTGACTACCCTACCTGATGTGTTGGTTTCTATGTTGTATTCATGTCTATTTATTTATTTATCTGCTGTTTTATTCTTTGTAAGGTGTCCTTGGGTGACAGAAAGGCGCATATGAAATAAAATGTATCATTATTATTATTATTAATGTTTTAAATTGAGAGCTGGAAGTCAGAACTGGGAATGAGATCAACTCTTTTACATAAAACACATTGAACTAAAATAATCAGATTTGTCCTCGATGACGTGAAAAAAGTAAAAGTATATGTAAATTAAACTGAACAATAACTTTTTTTTTCTTTTTAAAACGTAAATCTGACGTCACAAGTTTCCGCCCCCAGCTCCAGCCAATGTCCGAGCAAAGGCAGCGTCTCTCGCCCTGCATCCGTCCCGAAGCCTCAGACTGGTCTGATCCCGGTGTCCGGAGCACATGATGCGGGCAGCGAGGCTCCAGCCGGCCGCCGCGCTGCTGGCTCTGCTGGCCGCCGTGAGCGTCTCTCGGGCGGAGATGATCGACGAGATCCTCAGCAGTCTCTCCAGAGGAGCGACCTTCCTGGAGCGGCAGCATGAGCACATCAACCTGGACGGGGTGGTCGGGTTCCTCATGATGCAGGGTAGGTCCAAACAAAACAGTCCGCGTCAGGGCCGTTTCCAGCTTTGTGGGGGGGGGGGGGGGGGGGGGGGGGGGGGGGGCCCGGGAAAGATGCTGTTGGGGGCCCCCTGGTTTGCCGAACTAAGATGGAGCGAATCCTAACCGTTTAGATCAGCTGTTCCCAACCTTCTTCTGTGCCCAAGACAAACCGGGCCCCCCAACCAGAACCCACGCTCCCACACCGACAGAATAAGATGATGAATTACAAGCATTTATACACAAAAATAAACCGCAGTTGTAGGTTTTTTGTTCTTCTTTTCACAGCGTTTATGGATAAAAACTGTCCTGTGCTTCCATCAAATCAAAACCAAGGTCACGTTTTAGATGTTTGCCTTGTTTTCTTTTTGTTTCCGGTGAGTCTTTGGTACTTTCACGTTTCTCAGACGTGATATTTTGTTGTACAGATGCTGACAGATGCTGACAGATGCTGACTTATGCAGTAACGGTCACAGAAGGTCAGAGGTGTTGGTAATAAATGGCTGAATAAATGTAAAGGTGGACCAGAAAATGGGTTTAATTTGGGTGATAGCAATTTCTCATTATCCAAAAGAGTGTTTGATTGTGATTTTCTAAATTTAACACGCACAAATTTGATTACAATAACCTCAAAGCACACAAAGCTCTGGCGCCCCCTGAGGGTGGGCTTGTACTCCACAATCTCTTACACTTCACGAGCAAAACAGGCCACAGACGGGATAATCTCTCGGATTTAAATTAAACATTTTAAATTGGGCTACTCAAGCAAGTTAAACTGATAAAAAGGAAAACAACAACCCTCCGTCAATAAATAAAACAAATATTGCATGTTTTTTTTTTTAAATGCACATTAAATTTTGAAACCAAGAACACGACTCAAGTTCGTCACTGACAGGAATGATTCCCATCGTATCAGTCCAACGATTTTGACTTTAAATAATTATGCCACCAAAACAACACTGATGTTTACAACTATACAAAACTACACACAAAAAAATAGGGACGCTGTGTAAAATGCAAATAAAAACAGAATACAATGATATTTTATTCCCAGTAGAAGATAAACAACATATCAAGAAAAACAAAAACGCTTCAGTGGTGATGCTGATGCCTGCGTCTGTCACAAGATAAAACTAGCCACTTCCTGTGTGCACTGTGGGAATGTCACCGGGCGACACAAGACTCTAAACACTGAGAGTCGCGTGGAGCTGATTGACTAAACATAATGCTGCAAACTGTTGGACATATTATTGTTTTCCTTTGATCATATAAAAGGAAAATACAAGTTCTGTCCAGTACACTACTGTAGATATATATTTTTTTGCGTTTCCATTCGGAACAGTACCAAAATAAACAGCCCCAGTCGTTCTATTCTTTGGCCCCCTTCCCTCGAGGTACCAGAGTAAAATGGTACGGTCCGCTCCAGCTCCACCCACAACAGCCAGCTGATTGGGCGACAGAAAGACGATCAGATCGGTTCTCATGCAGAGAGCCGTGGTGGATCCCTCTGCTCCAGTGTTCACTTCGCTCATGTTGTCATTCACACGTCTGACGTGCGTTTTGTGCGGCAGCTGAGCTGAAGGAAGCCGTTCGGACGTGGCCTCACACCGACCTGGTCAGCTGGGCTCAGAGAACCACCGCCGTGGAGCTGCTCAAACGCCTGGACCCGAGCCTCAACAAGGCCGTCGTCGCCCTCCAGCAGAACGACCCCAAGTACTACAGAGGTGAGGCTGCCGCTCCTGCAGAAAGACTGCAACTCCCAGAATCCCCTGGTGTACCATGGCATGAAAACACAGAGCCAGAACCAGAGGGGGATTATAAATGTGCTCAGTCCCTCATTTGTATTTTACTCCCTCTCTTTTAGCTTTTTAAAAATGTTTATTGAGTACGGTATATTGTTGGCTTAGATACATGTACAGCAGGGGAAGTGAGGTGAGACATGGAAAATTGTGTTACTGTACTGTTGATTTCAATAGAAAACCATCAAATTTATATAGTAAATTATTTACTGCATAATATTTACCGTAACTTTGAAACAGTCCGATGTTGATATTTAGCCTCATCTTTGACTATTCCATGGGCAAAGCAGTAGTTTTATTTTATGAGAAAAGGATCCATTGCGCTCAGAAATATATTTGTTTCTCTATTTAATCTATGAGCTTGCTTTGTTCTGAATTTTCTTAATTATTATTATTTGACCTAGTCTGGCCCTGGATTTGGCCCCTGAGCTAAAATGTTAAAACAAATGCAGAATGGTACGTTTCTGTGACATTGTTACACTTCATTACATTAAATATGAACAAAATGTATTTTACGTAAACCCGCTTTATATCTGTGTTGACGCTGCTCGTTACAGAATACGTCGTAAATAAAATAACATGAGGACGATAAAGAACCTTGGTAACAGAGTGGACCTTTAAGAGCAGAACAAGACGTTGGGACGTGGAGAACTTCAGGAACGTACAGTTTGAGAACGTGGGATCCGAGAAATGTAGATTTTCTTTGGGAACAGTAAGTTTTGGTGACATGGCAAAAAAACTTTGGTAACTATAGGGGCCAAACATGTTCTTCAGATTTAAAAATGTAATTCAGTCTGTGTTTGTCTAACTAGAAACAGTGTCTGACAATAGCACGGCACGTCAACCAGGTCACCCCAGGGTCACCCCAGGGTCAGGATATTAGACTTGTCCTCAGTTTGGTAACTTAGCACTTTTGGGACCAAGAATTCTGGGAAAACAGAACTTTAGGAAGACAAGAAAAGGGGATTTTTAGAACAAAGAGCTTTGGGAATAGAGACATTTGGTAACAGCACCTTCTGGGACTCCAGAGAACTTTGACAAGAGATAATGTTTGGAACGTAGAAGTTCAGAACCTTGAGCTTTGTCAACACTCTTGTCATGTCCAGAGTTTGAGCCCCTGCTGTCGTGGAGCTTCTGGTCGGTTCCTCAGCAGTGGAGCTCCACAGACCCCAGCCTGGTCTACTCCTCCACCATGAGCACCGAGTGTTACGACGAGCAGCTCAGTGACAAGTGTCTGACCCTGCTGCTGGGAACCTGGTATGAACACACATGTGCCATCATCATTCGTCGTCGTCGTCGTCATCATCACTGCACTGAACCATGTGTCTTCTCTGAACAGGAAGATAAGCGGGACGCCCTGCATCGTCACCAAACCCTGTCGTGACACCATGACTCACTTTGGTTGTCCACATTACTCCCTGTCCCACCAGCTGCTCTACTTCATGATTGGAAAAATGGTTTGTTTGAGTCACTGTGTGAACTAATTACTGAGCTTTTTGAATGAAACTCTGTATTTTTGACACATTTTATATCTTTGATGTTTTTGGTAAATAATAAGCTATTTTTTCTTTAAACTAACTTGAACCTGGTTAGAATCTGACTGGTGTGTGTGTGTGTGTGTAGCTGGTCTTCCTCATGTTGTGGGGACCTAAATGTGTCTCCACACTCACATTATGGGGACTTGTCTTCCTTATGGGGACAAAAATCAAGTCCCCATAACGTAAATGACTCCATTTTAAGGTGAAGACATGTTTTAAAGTTAGACTGAAGTCAATGTAATGTCCACTGTAGTCATGGAAACCAGTGTGTGTGTGTGTGTGTACTTGTACAGACAAATTTGTGAGGACCAAAAAACTCATAAATCACAGGAAGTGCGGACATTTTGTCTGATCTTAAGGCTCTGTCAAACCTTTAAAGGACATTTTGACAGTTAAGACTTGGTTTTAGGTTTCGGTTCAGAGTTAGGATTATGTCCAGCTAAAGACCAAAGTGGACGAGTCATCAGAACCTCTATGGGTGTCCTCGCTAAACATACCATGTGACCATGTGTGTGTTTTCCTCCTCAGAGAGGCTGCACCAACCTGCTGAAAGGCGACACGCGTGCGTCCCGGGCCAACATGACCGAGCAGAACTACGAGAAGATCTTCTGCTCCAACATGATGAAGACCAACGAGGACATCATCAGCCACAGTCTGACCGAACAGACGGTCGACATCTTCATCGAAAACAGTGAGTGCACTTTCCGCAAAGGGGTCTGAAGAAAGTTGAAATCGCATGAAGTTTCAGACGAAACGTCGACATTTCATTTCATTGACATGACATTTCTGACGCAAACACACTGGACAGTTGGACTGTGAGGTGACGGACAGTTGGACAGATGAACTGAGACATAATTAAGAGCCTGGAAAAGTTGTAGTCTCCTCCCACTTGACCACCAAACAAAAATGTAAATGTCCAAACCAATCAGAGCGAAGATCAGGATGACGTCCACGGGCGACGGAAAATGTGCCAACAAACGTGTTTGTCATAGTTTTGGAGCGGCGATGCTTTCTCGTAAAGCCGTCCAACGACTTTAGCTCCGCGGAGGAAGTCGCTTAAAGAGACAGCTGCTTTTTGGTGGCAGCCATGTTGGATGTTTACAGAAGCGCCACAAAATGGCGTCCTTGTACGACGTTTCTGCAAAGTGAAATCGTCTGAGTTCGTCCAGGCCAGTATTTTTGTATTTTGACACGTACGACATTTATAAAACCTTTATTCTGTTTGACGGATTTACTGACACGATTTTAATAAAGTTTTCTTGAAGTTTCCTCCTTAACTGTCGACCAGGAAGCAAACGTCGGCGTCGTTACAGAACCCAACACTGATTAACTTAAATATCTTTTATTTTATTGCGGTGTGTAAGAGTCTAAGTGTTCTGTGGAGTTTAATGAGGGAAAAGTTTATCAGAAAGTTAAGGAAGGTCTGGAATAATGTTTCCATGCTGGTGAAAAGCACCAGGGGGCAGTATAAGCCTCAGATAAATTCAGCCTCAGTCCAGAGATGGAGATTTTGCTGCAGGTCATGTGCCACGTATGGTGGGCGGAGCTTAGCACAAAAAACAATGACCTCAAAACTCAACAATCAACTGTTCAGAGATTCTGAATGCAGGGTTAAAACAAAACTGTCATGAGCCAGATTTCTTACATATTTTTACATATTCTTTGTATGAATATTTGTATGAAATTAATTCTTTTGATTTGACGGTAAAAAACTTTACTTTTTAAGTTCACTTTAAAGTTAAAGCAGGTGAATGAGCAGACTGGTGGTTTTTCCCTGTGCTCTCTGTCACAGTCCTGATCTGTGGATTGGCTGGTTTCTCCGACTTCTACAAAGCTGATTGGCTGCCGCACATCCTCAGACTGCAGGACGACGAGGTCGGCTGCTTCGGGAGAGACAGTGAGTGTTTTTATGATTGTTTCCATAAATAAAGGACACTTGTAGTTGTCATTTATTTATTTATAAGCCCAGTATGTTGCACTAGTGTTTACTTACCTGCTCTATGGAGGTTCCAGTCGAGCTGATACTAAAATGTGACGTGGACAGACTGCCGGCCACTGATTGGTCAGAGAGCGTCGTCACTGGAAGAGTCACGAGCGCGAACAATGTTGAACTGTAGATGAGTTAAAAAGACTTGAAAATCCTGAAAACATGCGTTAATCTGCAACATTTAACAAGGACATTTGTAAAATGTCCATATTTAACAGAGGAGTCTGGTGTATTTAGCGACAGCACTGCTGAAAGACGGAGATGGTGAGCCCAATCACAAGTCGTTCAGCCGTATTTCACTTCAGCGACTGTGTCAGACGGAGTCTGTGCTCCGCTCATGCAGGAAGTACTGAACCATTCAGTGAACTCATCTGTTTAGAAAACTGAGGAAAAAGAAAACGACTGCTTTGACCGTCACGTGTTTGTGTCGTCACGGCTGTTTCTATAAAGTCATTGTTCTACAAAGTCATTGAAAACAATGTGTCTGATACCAAACTGAGTAGAGTTGAGTCATGCCATGCCATGCCATGCCATGCTGGAGCTGTGTAGTGGAGCGGCCCCTGCTTTTAAGAACCAACATGAGACATGGGTGCACAATCTTAGTGAAGTCATGGCTGGTAGCTGACACATAAAGAAAAACTGATTTTAGCCATTTGACAAACCAACTCACTTCATAAAATCTACACTTTAAGTTGATCATCTCTTCTCTCACTCTCCCACACCAAAGTCCATAGAGAAAATCAGTGATTTTAGCTCACAGGGACACAGGAGCTGCTGGTCTACTGCTGCCTCGTGTGGTCACTTTGTGTCACTGATTTAAATCTAAATAAAGGATTTTGAATGCCAAATTGACAAAATAAGACATGTGAACTTAGTGATGGAGGCAGCAGTGGATCAACAACTCCTGTGTGCTGTGATGTAAAATCACTGATTTTCTCTATGGACTTTGGTGTGGGAGAGTGAGTGGTTCACAAACTTCAGCTTCCTGCTTTTCTCAGCCACACTAAACCCTAAATTTAAAAATTAATCATCTCAAGTTCTTTTAATTCATGTAAGTAAAAATACTTTTTATTTTAGCTAAGTAAACGCTGACTGCAGGAGGCTTCACGCACGGCTGAGTTTTCATCTGTGCTGTTTCCTCAGAGAGCATCGTGTCTCAGATCATCGGGGACGAGCTGCTGGAGCAGCTGCAGCCACACAGGAGAGTGAAGAGGAGAGAGAAGATACTTCCAGGTCAGTCTGAGTGTGTGTGATGTTCTGTGAGAGTCATGGATCTACAGGTGAACCTTAGACATGTGCTGGGAGTCAGCAGGGCTCCGTCACTGCACTGATGTCACACACAACCAATAAACAACAACAATACATAAAATATCAACGTTAAAAGGATTTATAAAAGGATTTCTGTTGGCTGTGGAACCAAACCTACCAGACTGGAACAACCTGCAGTTGTGGAATCAAACCTGCCACCTGCAGGCTGAACAACCAAAGTCACCACCCCATGAACCCCTGGTGCATTTGGGACCTTTGGTCTCCTTTCATTCTTCAGTTTGGATGTTGAACTTTAACTTGTTCTTCATAAGAATTGAACCTGTGACCTCAGAACTTCACAGCAGCGTTCCTGTCCACTGAGCCACCTGCTCCTACAGTTCCTCAGAGATTTGAACTCACAACCGCAGATTCTGCTTCTATTGATATGTTCTTAAAAATGTAGGACGATACATTTTGAAATTGGGTGGAAGGATGGACAAAATCCAAAATGGAGGACTTCCTGTTGAGCTTAGCCAAAAAAAGAAGAGAACAAGTGGCTCCGTAGAGAAAATGTTGATAAATCTTGGTGAGTTTGTTGCCGTCATTTAAACAGGAAGTTAGCCATGTTCAATTTCCTGCAGCATTTGTTCTATTTACAAACAAAAGGCCTTTAGGAAAGTCACACAGACACATTTTTGTTCACGAAAGTCATTTTAGTAAAATGTTTTCATAACAGTGCAGCATTTTACAAGAAGGATTGTTTTACTTACTTGTGATTTTTGTTCATTTTCCTTTCGTCCCCGTCACAGATGGCTGTTCCAGTCACATGACGGCGGTGGCGGTCGGCGCTCTGGGAGGTTACCTGAACTATTACCTGACAGAACAGGACATAACGAAGAGGCCGCTCTCCTGAACACACACACACACACACTGAGCTTTAGGCTCCTCCCCCCCTGTAGAAGGTCAGGTAGCTGCCAAAGCAGTGCGTTACTCGATTAAAAACAGTCCTAAGATCATGAAATATTTACGAAAGCTTCTCTTTTTTTGGTCACTGTATAATAATGAAGTGTATTTTCGCATGTACAAACAAATGACGGAAGATTCTTCAATACAAATATTTTAAGAATGTGTTGGTTTGTTTGGGCCGACGCTGCTGTCACGGCCATGTCTCCGCCCGGGCGAACATGGACGCCAGGCGCCGTCGTCATCTTCTTCTTAGCGATGAAATCATGAGTAGCAGTGCTTCAGCACACGATTCATGCTGCGTTCCATTTAAATTAGAAGTCGGAACTGGGAGTAACGTCACCTCCGTGTCGACTGACCGCGCTCCATTTGGGAAAAAAGAAAAAAACAAAGAAAGATGAGCAACTGTTAGCTATTGTTAGCAATATTTTGCGCACAAACAGCGTAGCAACACAAAATTTAAATGAAACAGTACTGTGTTCTTGGTGAGGTCGCTCCAACTCTCCCCAACTCAGAAATTCCAACTTCCGAGTACAACTGGAACGCAGCCTAACATCCGACATCCACCTCCAACGCTGGATGTTAGCCCCGCCCACCGCCAAGTGTTAAAACAAAGCATTGGTGTGCGAGTGTGGCAAAAGTGGAGCATCGTTGTTTGACACAACCAAAGAAAAACTTAACAAAGTGCAGATCCTTTCAAAAAATAATCTTTATTGTCTTTAAATTATGTTTTTTTTCCCTCTCTTCACAAATAAACAAAAAACAAACAAAAAACTACAATTTTAGGAGTTTTAGTGACGCTCGTACAAACAGTGTTTACCAAGAAAAATGTGAATTTACAACATACAAACTGCTGTCATGTGTTTAACGTTGAACAAAATAAACACAACTAATGAAACTGAGAGTGGAATGTGATCTTATTGTTGATTGATTATTATTAATGACTCTTTACATAAACAATAACCTCGTCAGGACCATTTGTTCTCCAACGAGCGGAACGGTTCGGTTCGGTTCAGTACGGTACATATCCTTGTGTGTTTCCAATGGTGCACGACGACGTCACTTGTTCCAGCCGATGACTTCGTAGAACAGCGCCTTGAGCAGGCGGGCCTCGTAGGTGACGGTGTTCTTGCCGATGTGGACGTGGCTCTCCTCCAACGGCTGCTCGATCATCGCCGGGACTTCCTTCCCGTAGACTGTCGAAGACAAAGACCACAAACCACAAACCGGTGACTGCGTGCGTTTGACGTGATTCGTCCACTTTCACCGACACGTCGTGGACAAAAACACAGTGGCCATGACGTTTGGTGTGACCTTCTGCGTGTGATGCAAACATTGCAGGAAAAGTGCAGGATAAAGTTCCTCTCAGGTCTTCATTCCAGGAAGTTTTTTTATTGTTGGTTTATTGACCTTTTTTATTATTACATAGTCGCAGTTTAGATTAGATTTAACTAGAGTTTATTGATTCCAAACTGGGGGGAAATTCACTTGTTACAGCAGCAAAAGGGTTCAGAGGTCAATAGGATATAAAATAAGAAATAAAATCCAGGAGATGGAGACTAAAATTAAAAAAAAAAAAATCCAAATCATTGTAATATCATGGACACCAGACTGTGTGTGTGTGTATACGTGTGATTGTATCTTTGTGAGGACATTTTGTCTGGTTCCCACAACGTTAAAGGTCTTTTTAAAGGTTAAGAGTTAAGAGGGTTAGACTCTTAGCTGTGATGGTAAAGGAATGTATTGATGTGAAAATATAAAAACAAGTGTGTGTAGCTGGTCTTCCTCATGTTGTGGGGACCTAAATGTGTCTCCACACTCACATTATGGGGACTTGTCTTCCTTATGGGGACCAAAATCAAGTCCCCATAACGTAAATGACTCCATTTTAAGGTGAAGACATGTTTTAAAGTTAGGCTGAGGTTAGGGTTAGGTTAAGGTTAGAGGTCAGGGTTAGGGTTAGGACACTAGTGATTATGGTTAAGGTTAGAGTAAGTCTGCAGGAAATGAATGGAAGTCAATGCAATGTCCTGTAATGTCACAGAAACCAGACTGTGTGTGTGTGTATTCACATGTAATTGTATCTCTGTGAGGACATTTTGTCTGGTCCCCATAACTTTAATGGTCTTTATGAGGGTTAAGACTTGGTTTTAGGCTTAGAGTTAGGCGTGTTTGCAGTTAGGTTCTTAGCTGCAGAGTGAGGACCAAAAATCGTATAAACCCTACAAAGTGAGGACATTTGGACAAAGTGAGGACATTTTGTCTGGTCCTCACTTCTTTAAAGGGCTTTTTCAGGGTTAAGACCTGGTTTTAGGGTCAGGGTTAGAATTGGGTTAAGGTTAGTGTAAGGGTCTAGAGAATGTATTATGTCTCTGAGGGTCCTCACTCTGATAGAAGCACAAACGTGTGTGTGTGCGCGTGTGTATGTGTGTGTGTGTGTGTATGTGTGTGTGTGTATGTGTGTGTGTGTTTGCCGCTCACCCTCACAGTGCTCCAGGAACTGAATACACTCCTGAACCACAGCGTCCCTCAGCATGACCATGTGTTTGGACATGTTCTCCAGCAGCGAGAGGAAACAACGCTTGGCGTAGAACCATGTGTCTGTCCCCAGCTACACACACACACACACACACACACACACAGATTTAATCTTAATAAAACACCTCTCAGAGCCTGAAGTCTTAGGCTGGAGTCACACGTGTGAAAGCTGCTCGTTCATGTTGGACGCGGTGTCGTCACGCTGAAGATCCGTGGAGTTGTGTTGTTCACACAGCAGCTGATAGAAGTTAATGTTCAACTATCCAATCACGTTTATGTGTATAAGAAGCTCAAAACAGAGAAACTTACAAACAGATGAAGATGTTCTCCCTGTTTTTACTGGTGTTTTGGTCTGAAAGACTGAAGTGACCAGCGTACACTGCATGGCCATCACTTTAGCAACATTAGCAGCTTGCTAAGTGTGCCGTGCTCAGTGACGTGTGCTAAAGCCACATTCCATCCACCCAATATACAGTTGAATATATTGCTATTCAACTGTATTTGCATCAAATCTGATTGTTTAAGCCAAAGATTATGGTACAATATTTTATTTACCAACTTTATTTCCACAACCTTCACTTTCTGAAAGTTTCCACTTTATTCCCGTTATATTAATTCCCACAGAGTCTTTATTTATATAAGATATATAATGTAGATTATATATCTTATATAAATATTATATATAAATTACAAACTTCAGGAAACTGAAGTTTGTAAACCACTCACTCTCCCACACCAAAGTCCATAGAGAAAATCAGTGATTTTAACATCACAGCACACAGGAGTTGTTGATCCACTGCTGCCTCCGTCACTAAGTTCAAATGTCTTATTTTGTCACTTCAGCATTTAAAATCCTTCGTTCAGTTTGACCTCAGTGACACAAAGTGACCACACGAGGCAGCAGTAGACCAGCAGCTCCTGTGTCCCTGTGAGCTAAAATCACTGATTTTCTCTATGGACTTTGGTGTGGGAGAGTGAGTGGTTTACAAACTTCAAAAACAAAAGTTCAGGTTTGTAGAAATCATCTGTGATGTCATGTAGGGGGCGTGGCCTCAATATTCCTGCAGTAAGTCATGTGGTATGTGTCTGCGATTGAGAAATAACATTGTTATTCCACTGTATTTACATCAAATCTGACTGTTTTAACCAAAGATTATGTTATGTTATGTTATGTTATGTTATGTTATGTTATGTTATGTTATGTTATGTTATGTTATGTATCTCGTTCCCACAGCAGAGTTTCAAACATGTGAGTACGAGCGAGGACGGCAGGTGTTTATGAAAACGTGGTCACGGTTGTGGTTTAAAAAACCAGGACACTCGCTGCGTCGCGAGTTTGAACCCGAGCTCAGAAACGTCGGTGTGAATTTGTGTCTCGGCAGGCGTCGCAACTCTCAGCTGGACGTTCAGTGGACTCAGCTGCAGTCACAGTCCTGTGTCGAGACTGGACCAGGTCAAAGGTCAACAGCGCTCAGCGAGTCCTGCAGGACGAGCTAAGAAAGATGGTTTTTCTTTGTCAGTAACTCATGTGTTTCTTTTAAACAGGACGTTTTAAAGCACAATAATTTGTTGAAAAAACATTTTAATGTCTGTAAAAAAAACAGTGAAATTACTTTATCCTAATTTATTTTTTAAAATTTCACCAACGGAAAATACCTGCATCTGGTTTGTGTCTGTAAACTTTGAGAAGATGTTCACAAATAAGGAAAAAAGTGAGAAAATCTTCTGAAAAACATACGTTTACATGAGCATAAGCAATGTTGCAAATTTATATTAACAAAATGTTGTAATTCTACAAAATCATGTTACAAAATGCGGCAGATAAACCCCGCCCTCCACTTACCAGCCGGGCGGGGCTTACCTGCCACATTTTGTCCAAACGTAGCTGCTATTGCTAATAAGACATGAGGCGCTGTGGAAAAGTGCTGTCATGATTATTCCGATCTAAATAAATGGGATTCGTCACGTTCCTAGTAACGATGTTTATCACTGAAGAAACAATTAAAGCCAAACTACATGGATTAAAAATCTGTGCCGGCTGCATCTTGTTAGTGTTGGGTGTTTTTGTGTGTTTTTTATAAAATGGCTGACCTTCTTGTTGTACGGCTCCAGGCTCTTGATGACGCGGGAGATGCCAAAGTCGTAGTTTCCTTTAGCGCAGTAAAGCGTCCTGGAGAGAGAGAAACAAAAAAACACAACTTTACAGTCCAAAACCTTTTAACCAGATCTGAAATGATGATAATTGTCCAGAAACATTATGAAAACATGACAACATAAAGTTAATGGAAAGAAAAAAAATGGACAAAACATTGCAATTTTTACAAAAACTTTTGCTATAGTTACAAAAAGAAGTTAATGAAATTATGAGCACTTCACTTACGTTACCAAATAAATTGTAAAACAAAAATTATTTTCAAAAATGTTTTATAATGTTATATAGATGATTAATAAATGATTATTTTCTTGATTTATTTAATTGTTTGGTTGATAAAATATCCGAAAATGTTGAACCGTGTTTCCCAAACCTCAAAATATTGCATTAATTATAAAAAATAAACATGAAATTGGCTACAAAATTAGTTGACGATTAAGTAATCAATACTTGCAGCCCTAATGTTACTACAACATGTTATTATAGATATATATATCGCTCTCTCTCTCTCTATATATACATATATATATATATATATATATATATATATATATAAAAAACATAAATATTTTAAAGCAAAGGCTAGAATCTTAACCCTTACACCGTACTTTGTTTGATTTGTTTTTTGGCAAAAACTTTTCTTCTTAGTAAAATTTTTGAAATCCTATGTCTTTTACATGTCTTTTATACTCTTTGTGGCAAAAATGTACACATACATAAAAACTGCTATCAAATCATCAGACATCAATATTCTTTTCCATAAATCACTTTCTCAAAACTACCAAACATTTAATTGTTTTTCAGGATTTTAACCCTTTAAATGCCAGTTTAATTATTTGAATTATTAAAGATGTATTAAAAACACCCCATGAAAAAGAAGTCAAAGATTAGCAACAATCTAATCTACTGCAATAAGATAATCTAATCACCACCAACGCCTATTTATTATATGGGAAAAAATTCATTTTTTTTAATTCATGTTTTTTTTTTGTAATAAATAATTTATCAATCAAATAATTAAACTGGCATTTGAAAGATTTAAAATCCTGAAAATAATTGAATATTTGATCACTTTAATCAGGGCTGAAGTGGATTAAGAGTGTCCAGAGGGTAGTGAGTTTGAGGGTTACATAAAATTATTATGTGCGCCCCCTTGTGGTCACTAGGACTGTATGTTGGTGAGTTAGAGAGCAATTTATGTGAAACAAGAATGATTTCCTCGTTCACGATGATCCCATGAGGGGAAATTCACCACAATCCACTTCACGTGAGGGAATATCACAGCGAGGTGTCGTACCTCGACTCGTCCCTACATCATGGAGACAATTTAAAACTTTAGCATGTCAGGCATCTGCGCTTCGGCCAAACTCACCCGATGACCAGGTTGACGATGCACAGGTGGAAAACCTTTATGTCGGGGTCGTCGTAGGAAATCTGCTCCTCCTCTTTCTCGATCTTCCTCATCAGCTCCTCAGCCTGTTTGCAAACAGAGGAAAGTGAGCAGCAAAAACATTAAAAAACATTTAAAAACTCTTCTGTTCAGCTGGATCCTTCCAGAACCTCTCTGTTGTGGATTAGCTTGTGTTCTGGTACGTTTCTGCCTGGATCCAGAACCTAAAACACTGGAATTAACACAAACACAAACCTGTGAATTCATATTAATGCACTGATCATTTCTAAATATATACAGTAGTGTGCATAAGTCTTAGGCCACCATCAGATTTGTTGTCTTAGCAATGCTATAATGACCATAATCACTTTATTGGAACACATCCTGAAAATATGGAGAAAAGGACTGTGTGTGTATATATAAATAATTTTGTGTTGTGGGACTTCCTGTTTTATTTTTCACCTGACATAAGAAAAGAACATTTCAATATATAATCTCTTTATGCCTTATCATTTGATTTGAATTTCTTGTTGACAACAAATGCACATATTTAGATAAATGTGACTTAAACACTTAACCAGCCACACATGCGAGACACTTTTGAAAACCTGGACTGAGGACATTTGATTGGACGTTTTGAACGGCAGCCACGTGTATTAAAAATCCCTCTGGTGGTTTTGATTGACAGGTGAATTTGTGCGCGATGTCAAAACATCAGATTATACGAGTGAAGAAAAAGATTCCACTTCATGTTTGGTGAATAATATGTGGATATTTTTAGTCTGTATCTCAATATAGGAGACACTACATGAGTCATGGTTCTCACACCTTGGCTGACATAAAATTCAAGGACTTTCCAGGACCAATTCCCTCAAATTCAAGGACTGAATGTCCTGACTCAGCTTAAGATGGGAGGACAACTCATTTGCGAGCGTCTTCGTCCATGACGTCCATTTTATTGATTTGCAGGACATTCGGCATCTGGACAAGTGATTTTCCTTGGGATCTTGGTCAAAGTCAGTCTTGGTAATTTGGAATTATCTTGGATTATCTTGGAATTTTCATTTCCCAGGCATCACGTCATTTGCTCTCTTTTACTTAACTTTACTCACTCATTGTTCTACATGGAAACGGTGGACAGAGACAGTGGACAGTGTCCACAACACCGCTAATAATTAGGACTGGACGTTTGTCCTGCGTAGGCCTGATGTCTACGTACATCAAGAAATGAAACAGTAGGTGGCGTCGTAACAAACAAGGGAGACATTTACGTAAATATCGACTCTACTTCTTTCTTCTACAAAATTCAGATGATATGGATATAAAGCTGCACACAGGTTGTTTCTCTGGTTTGTGCTTCAATATACGGTAAATCCACTCTAAAATAAAATATAATCTACTGTTTATGATCAGGATTACATGATCTTAAAATACACTTATTATTATTACCTTTCATTTCAGATAAAACCTGCTTTACTTCTTTAAATGAAGGAGATTTACATGGGTTAGAAACAACAACATGGACTATAACTATGGTCAAAGTCCAGTACCTCCTCGTTCTGGCTGGTCATGATGTAGGACACACACAGGTTAGCGAGGACCACAGCGCTGACGTTCAGGATCTACAGAGGAACACACACACACGATGGTTTTACATTCTTAGTGAGGACCCTCATAGACATAACATTCCCTAGCCCCTTACCCAAACCTTAACCATCACAACTAGATGCCTAACCCTAAAACCAGGTCTTAAGGCTGAAAAAAACATTTAAGCTTGTGAGGACCAGACAATGTCCCCACAAAGATAGGCTGGGAAATGTTTTGGTCCCCACAGGGACAGAAAAATGCACACACACACACACACAGACTTCAGAGGACATTCCATTGACTTCCATTCATTTCCTGCAGACTTACTCTAACCCTAACCATAATTACTAGTGTCCTAACCCTAACCCTAATAAAAGATATCATAAAGAGAAAAGACCGAGTGTGTGGGTCGATAATGATACTGATATAGGTCAGTTAGTCTCTTCTGCTGCAAAATAAACATAAGCATAGAAATCCAGGGGTTGTGCGACTGCCGACATTTTGGAATAATACATTTTAAAGCCAATATCAGCCGATACTGATATTGTGCCGATAACACTGTGCCTCCCAGGCTAAAAAAAGGTCAGAAGCACCACTGCAAACAGAGGGACAGAGGGAATCCCACACAAACACAGCAACAGACGTGGAGACGTGCAGCACAAGCTGTTTGCTCTGTGGCTTTACCGAAGGCTTGCGCTTGCAGGGACACTCCTGAATGTTACACTGCTCCACCTGGACAGAGAGTCACACTGTCAACGTCATCAGCTCCGCCGCACACTCTCAACCTCCCGCCCCGCAAAGTCCCCGCCTCCACCCGCCACCGCCCGCCACCGCCCGCCACCCCGACCCCGGAGTGCTCACATTGTCGTAGTGCTTCTTGACGATGGGCTCGTAGAAGCCGATGGCCTCCTTGTACTTGTTCTGCATGAAGAGGACGTGGGCCACGTTCAGTTTCCACGTGTCGTCCTCGTTGCAGACCTCCACCGACTTGCGGAAAATCTTCTCCACCATCTGGAAGTTCTCCCGGTTCCAGTAGATCTTGGCCTGAGCCATCAGAACCACAATGTACCTGGATGGAGGGAAGATAAATGTTTGTCACACAGAATGTGTATGAAGTGTTTCTGAACACTACATTCTCTTGAAGGTTTCTTGTTTTGTCCTGAAGAAGGTCTGGTAGTCTACATTGTATCATGTCCCAGTGGAAGACACTCACAGGGATAGTTTTTTGTTTTTATTTGTTTTTGTTTTTTTTTTTAAGCGTGGATGTCTAAAGCCCTGCCACATGGTGAGAGATTCTTCCCCTAGAACCCAGCAGGATCATTGCTCTCAGGCAGGGACACACATTTACCTACATGATTAAAAAGTCACCAAATAAAATCTATGTTACCTCAGGGCTTTGATAAATAAGTGGAAAATACAGAAAATACAGATTTATCTGTCTGGAGACTGAAGATTGTGCTGCTTTGTAAACCACTCACTTTCCCACACCAAAGTCCATAGAGAAAATCAGTGATTTTACATCACAGCACACAGGAGTTGTTGACCAGTTGTCCAGTGCTGCCTCCATCAGTAAGTTCAAATTTGTTATTTTGTGACTTCGGCCATTAAAATCCTTTGTTCAGATTTACCTCAGTGACACAAAGTGACCACACGAGGCAGCAGTAGACCAGCAGCTCCTGTGTGGTCAGGGTTAGGGTTAGGACACTAGTAATTATGGTTATGGTTAGAGTAAGTGTCCAGGAAATGAATGGAAGTCAATGCAATGTCCCCTTAAGTGATGGAAACTAGTGTGTGTGTGTGTGTGTCCTTCTCACTTCTCCTGCATCAGGTCATAATCCGCCAGAGCTTTCTTCTGTGCTTCATCGTCTCGAGCCAGCCTGGCGTCCTGCACCTTAGACCAGACAAATTAATAATAATAATAATAATAAAAAATAATGACGATAATTACAGCTATAAGTGTAAAATATTGCTTCTTTCAGCCACTGAAAGTTTATTATGGTCAGGAACAGATCAAGGTATAGGATGACATACTGTAACACTTGAGTGTTTAATATATGCCAGGAATATATTTACAAGATAAATACATGTACAAAAACATGATAAATACAAAACTAAGGGTTAAACAACCTGCTTGGCCAGTTTGCGCAGCTGCTCGGTCAGTTTGGCGCTCATGTCATCAAACTTCCTGAACGCCTGTGAAAAGAAACGCAGAAATGGGTGAAGATCCGCGATTTTGTTCATTGAGGTAAAAATGAAACACAAACAAAAACACTTCTATCTGCTCTGTGACAGAAATCTCATGTTAAGGCTCTCGTTGACTGGAGTTTTGAATACAAAAAACACGAAGTGACACAACTTAGATGCATTGTTATGTAGAAATACTGGTTGGCACTTTTGTACTGTACCTCCTCTGGTGCTGTCTGGCAGGTCAATAAGGCGTCGAGAAACTCGTACATGTACTGGAAGAAACGATGAAAACAAATGAGTGGATTAAGTTGCATGATGATAAAGGTAGAGTGAATTTAGTCAGGGAAAAAAAAAACGCAATAACACGTCCCACTTTCCATAAGACTAGGAATCATATTTAAAGTAACTAAATATAAGGTTAAAGAAACTGAAGTTTGTAAACCACTCACTCTCCCACACCAAAGTCCATAGAGAAAATCAGTGATTTTAGCTCACAGGGACACAGGAGCTGCTGGTCTACTGCTGCCTCGTGTGGCCACTTTGTGTCACTGATTTAAAACTAAAAGGTTTTCAAATACTGAACTCACTAAAATAAGACATTAGAACTTAGTGATGGAGGCAGCAGTGGATCAACAACTCCTGTGTCCCTGTGA
>JAFBJR010000492.1:462174-475300 GCA_016785285.1 Brachirus orientalis | reverse complement strand
ATGGGGACTTGTCTTCCTTATGGGGACAAAAATCAAGTCCCCATAACGTAAATGACTCCATTTTAAGGTGAAGACATGTTTTAAAGTTAGGCTGAGGTTAGGGTTAGGTTAAGGTTAGGGTCAGGGTTAGGGTTAGGACACTAGTAATTATGGTTATGGTTAGAGTAAGTGTCCAGGAAATGAATGGAAGTCAATGCAATGTCCCCTTAAGTGATGGAAACTAGTCTGCATATCAGTTTCTCATAACACAAGTAATATTGGTAACATGTGACATATAATAACGTGTTTCTCTGTAACATCAGCAACATATTTCCTCTGTATCATTCATTTACATATGTGCATATTTTCCAAAATAAAATGAAAATTGTTCCCATTTAAAAATCTAAAAATCACTATATTAAGGCGCATCTTTACAACTATCACAATAATGCTGTGAATCAGGATTATTTTGGCTGGCTGTGAGAGGGAAGCAGGTGACAGCGTGATGCTGAATGAAACCGCGTCATGCGAGCAGAGCAGAGAGTGACTTACCGGGGAGAGGAACTTGTAGGTGAGGTGGGCGTTCTCCGCCAGGACGTCAGCTGCCAGATCAAAGTACTGAGGGGGAGACAGTGTGACACCATCTTAATGAAACACTCCAACCTCCCTACAGCAATGTGTGAAATACAACACGCGTCCAAATGCTTCCAAAAACACAAGCCAAAGAGCAGATTACCAACAACATGCAGGAAATATTGATATTGAAGTCACCATCTTGATTATTGGTTACTGCTTCTTCTTCTTGTTATAACATCTTTCCTGTCATTTATTTATTTACAAAGTACAACAGGACTGCTTTATTTATGCCTAATGCCAAATCAAGTGTGGATGTGGCAGCGTCATCACTTGGTACCAGTTTGTGGTGAAAACATGGGTGCCAGCTGAGACACAAGCAAAAACAGACTACAGCTACATAACAAATAAAATTTATGACATTAAGTCTCCTTTTTTGCTGCTTTATTGCACTGTTAGGCAGCCTGTACCTGGAGAGCTTGAAAACTCTCCCACACCAAAGTCCATAGAGAAAATCAGTGATTTTAGCTCACAGGGACACAGGAGCTGCTGGTCTACTGCTGCCTCGTGTGGTCACTTTGTGTCACTGAGGTAAATCTGAACAAAGGATTTTAAATGCCGAATTGACAACATAGGACATTTGAACTTGAAGTGATGGAGGCAGCAGTGGATCAACAACTCCTGTGTGCTGTGAGCTAAAATCACTGATTTTCTCTATGGACTTTGGTGTGAGAGAGTGAGTGGTTTACAAACTTCACTTTCCTGTTGGAAAAGTCTGTCTAACAGTGAACATGTGTTGAAGATATCATAGACTGAAGTTGAAGCAGATTTTATCAAGTACACAATACTCAAGTAACAGGAAAGTGAAGTTTGTAAACCACTCACTCTCCCACACCAAAGCCCATAGAGAAAATCAGTGATTTTAGCTCACAGGGACACAGGAGCTGCTGGTCTACTGCTGCCTCGTGTGGTCACTTTGTGTGACTGATTTAAATCTAAATAAAGGATTTAAAATGCTGAATTTACTAAAATAAGACATTTGAACTTAGTGATGGAGGCAGCAGTGGATCAACAACTCCTGTGTGCTGTGATGTAAAATTGTTGATTTTCTCTATGGACTTTGGTGTAGGAGAGTGAGTGGTTTACAAACTTCAGTTTCCTGAAGTTTGTAAACAGTGAGATAAAGGCGCGAACATGGACTTTCTCTCCAATCTACATTATATATCTTATATAAATAAAGACTCTGTGGGAATTAATATAATTTAACGGGAATAAAGTGGAAACTTTCAGAAAGTGAAGGTTGTGGACTTAAATAAAGTTGGTAAATAAAATATTGTACCATAATCTTTGGCTTAAACAATCAGATTTGATGCAAATACAGTTGAATAGCAATATATTCAACTGTATATTGGGTGGATGGAATGTGTCTAACAGTGAGACAAAGTAGAAGATAAAATCTTACAGTATCATAGACTTAAAGCTGACACAGAATTTATTTGGTGTGTCTTTTGGTAAGAGGCCAAACGTCCCCGTGTCCCTGCCGCCTCAGGCTGGTTCTCATCACACTGAAATAAGCATGAACTCTCCCTTCAAGTGTTGCTGAGCAGCGCGACTTGGTGCGAACCTCGTGTTTGCAGTAAAGCAGCAGCAGGTTTCCAAAGGTGACGGGCGGGAAAGACGGCTGCTGCAGCAGGAACGCCAACTTCTCAAAACCCTCCGACGGCTTCGTGTCCATGTTCACCAGAGCCTGGTTATGGAGCGTCACCGGATCCAGCTCCTGACCGAACACACATGACCACACGTGATGTCATACATTATCATCCGCGTGTGTCTGTAAAACACTGTAAAACACTTCATTCACAGCAGATATAAAATTACCATTTTTACACAAATGAAAGAGGAGTTTGATTTTAGTTGGGCAACATTTTGCTAAACTGCAAACAACTAAAACAAACAAGGATGCATGCAATACTTTTTACCAGCAGGGGGCACCAGTTACACATCTTACTGAAGGTTAAACCAGACAGTCGGTCATGACTTTGAGGCAGTAACTAAACGGAGGGCTGTTTCCAAACAGACCTACAACAATTAACAGGGTTCCCACATCTTGGTTGACATTAAATTCAAGGACTTTCCAGGACCAATTCCCTCAAATTCAAGAACCAAACGTCCTGACACAGCTTAAGATGGGAGGACAACTTGTAAGAGCGTCTTCATCCATGGCGTCCACCTTTATTGATCTGCAGGACGCTCTGCATCTGGACAAGTGATTGTGCTTGGGATCTTGGTCAAGTCAGTCTTTGTCGATTGGGATTATCTTGGATTATCTTGGAATTTTCTCTCATACTTCACTTTACTCGCTCATTGCTCTACATGGAATCTCACGTCCACGATGGACATAGACAGTGGACAGTGTCCACAACACCGCTAGTAATTATGACTCGACATTTGTCCTG
Source organism: Brachirus orientalis (assembly GCA_016785285.1). NCBI lineage: Eukaryota > Metazoa > Chordata > Actinopteri > Pleuronectiformes > Soleidae > Brachirus > Brachirus orientalis. The sequence continues at coordinate 472,292 of JAFBJR010000492.1, read as the reverse complement.
CATAGGCCTGGTCTACATATATCAAGCAATGCAGGACATGAAACAGTAGGTGGCATCAAAACGAACAGGGGAGACATTTACCTAAATATCAACAGAACTTCTTTCTGGCACAAAGCACCTTCAATGACCCATGTTTATTTAGGGCAATTTTCAAGAACTTTGAAGGGCATCAAGGATTTCAAGGACCCATGGGAACCCTGAGCCGAGCTTCTACACCTAACGTTACACTGAACAAGAACCTGTCAAGAATGAAAGAAAGTGATTCACTGTTGAGATAAATGCGACAGTCAATCAACTGATTTCAACAAGTTCTGATGAATTAAAGTCGGCAATGTGTTCGTATGATGTCATCGCATTGCATTGTTGAAAGTATTTTTCAGTATTTTTGAAAATACAGAAAAACAGATGACATCTAAGAAATCCAATAATGGATCAATAATCCCGCCCATCCCTGGCTGACGGTTACCTCCTCTGCTCTGGGCGGCATGTCGGTCAAAGCCTCCTGAGCTTCTTTCACTGCAGCACAAACACACACAAAACAACAGAACTTTACAAACCACAGGAAATCAATCAGCGCTGAAAACACTGGAATATGACACGAGCTGAATGAAGAAAGCTCTTAAAGCTCAAATGCATCAAGTGAAAAATGTCGATGGCAGAATCAAAACTCTAACAGAAGGTGCAAAAGTCTGTCGCAGAAGAAAAAGAGGGTGAAGTTCACCAAGTTCTGCTGAAAAAGCCTGTAAAAAACACAACAAAACTCAAACTGTGCTCGTGTTAAAACCGTCATAGTTATCAAAACATTGATTTACCTGTTAATAGTTTTGAGTCGTCTGACCCGTCTGAAGTTTGTGTTAAAGTGTGACGACACTGCGAGGCTCAGAATTGAGCTGGACTGTGATCTATTTTTTAAAAAACCCTTCTCCATTCATTCCACGGAGGAAAAACACGATCATTTTAAAGGATAAAAAGCTGAAAAGTCATAGGCGTTATGTCCTGAGTAAGCTGAACATTTGCCACATTTGAAAAACACGAGGCTTATCAATAATCCACAGGATGACCACCTTCAGTCTCCATTATCTTCTCGATTAACTTAATACTTGTTTTGTCTGTAAAATGTCTGAAAAAGTCTGGCCGAGTGTTTTGTCCACAAACCAAAATTAGTCCATTTAATATTTGTGTTTTTACGTATTATACGGAGCAAAAAACAAACCAGCTGAAAATATTCCAAATTATGCAGCTGCAAAATCGAACGCTTAAACCTGGCGATTATTTTAGCAGTCGTTTAATTCCATGGTTCTTAAACTGTGGTACGTGTCCCACCAGTGGTACGCAAACTCCCTCTAGTGGCACTTGGAGGAAAATCAGAAACACTGTTCTACTAAATAAATAATAAAGGAAATATTAATAATTACAGTCACCTTATCTCTGGCTCTATCGTGATCTAATTTGTGAAGTGAGGAAGGATTATTTTATTGGGAATAAATCTGCCTCCTGAGAAAAGTCCGTCTCTGACTTTGCTCGGCCTTTTTACAACACGGTGATAACGGTGTTACATCGAGAGCTCAATAATTTATCGGGTGGAACGTGGTATAAAACGTTAGAGAACCACTAAGCCAGTGCTTCCCTTCCCGAAGCTTTGACTAGGGCCGTGTTTCAACAAGAATCCGTTCCTCACATTTCTTCAGCTGGTAGTCGATGGCAGCTTTGAGGTTGAAGGCCTCGATCAGAGCCGTCTGATGCAGCACCAGCGTGTTCCCCACACTGTGGACGTCGATGCCTTCCGTCGCCATGCCGACGCTCAGCTCTGTCACAGGAGAAAACAAACACTCACGCCAATCATGTCACCCGCACGGACTCCAGACGTGGATCTGCATGTGCACAGATGAGATGTTCCTACCTGGATGTTCCCTGATGCCTCGGTCAATGATCTCGCCGATGTGTTTGAGAGCCTGATCGTAGTTTTTCAGGCTGTAGTGACACAGAGCGATGTTGTAGGACAGCGCTGAGACAAAGACACGTAGATTAACTTTCAGTGGCGTCAGTGGACAAAGGACAACCTGAAGTCTACGTCCAGTTTCTCAAAGCTGCATTAGATTGTTTATTAATTAATATTGTTAAATAACTGTCTTCCAGTTTCACCAAAGTCCATAGAGAAAATCAGTGATTTTAGCTCACAGGGACACAGGAGCTGCTGGTCTACTGCTGCCTCGTGTGGTCACTTTGTGTCACTGAGGTAAATCTGAACAAAGGATTTTAATGGCCAAAGTCACAAAATAACAAATTTGAACTTAGTGATGGAGGCAGCACTGGATCAACAACTCCTGTGTGCTGTGATGTCAAAATCACTGATTTTTTCTATGGACTTTGGTGTGGGAGAGTGAGTGGTTTACAAACTTCACTTTCCTGTTGGAAATGTCAAACAAAGACTCACCAGCTTAAGTCTATAACAACTTAAGAATGGGTTTACTGCTTTATCTCACTTTTGGACGGACTTCACCAACAGGAAATGGCACATTAAAGGCATAGTTCAGGGTTTTTTGTGAATGGAGTTAACATTTAAGGGTAACGCATTTACTTGTGATGTTTAAGCTTAGAGTAAGAGGCTGGGGAATGTATTATGTCTACGAGTGTTCTCAGCAAGAATGCTACGTGAGAATGTGTGTGTGTGTGTGCGTGTTTGAGATCTACCTGACACGTATCCCAGCATTTGCATGGCAGACATGAACTTCTTACAGGCCTCCTCATAATTTCCGTCCTGGTAAAGGAGACAGCCCAGATTATAGACGTAGTCTGGGTCGTCCTGGGGCAGCTGCTCCAACAGGGACTGCACACACACACACACACACACACACACACACACACACGCACACACACACAAGTTTGGCTGCAGATAGTAAAGAACATGTGGATTAACCTGTGATGTGTACGAGTGTGATACCTTGGCAGCAGAATAATCTTCCTCACAATATTTGATACAGGCCTGTAGCTTCACCATCTGCACCAAAGAGAGAGAGAGAATTTAATCAAGTTTAAATGAACAAATAATGTAATATCTAATGTAATAATGTAATAATAATAATAATAATAATAATAATATCGGTTGATGCTGTTTTTTTTTTTTAAAAATGGCAAATATTGGCCCGATTAATTCGGTTCCATCATTTTATCAGCCTACCTTTGCTCAGGTAGGAGATTAATGGTGCATTCGGAATGTTCTGGTGCAAATGCAACACAGCAACAGTACTAACGGTTTATTTTGAAATGCCACAAGGGCACGCCTGCATCTCTGCACTCATTCCAGATCCTCATGATGTATAATAATCTTATTTAAGATTCTTGTTTGTCACCTTAAATTTTAACTTTTTCACTTCTCATTAAAAAATATGAATCTTCTCCTTTTTTGTAGATTTCACAGTCATCAGTCGTACACAACGTACATGGATGTGTCGCGACGCTGTTTGTGTGAGGAAAACACCGCGTAGAGCGCTTTTATCGACTGGCGTTGCGAAAAAAAATGGCTAGGCCTCAGAAGCGCTAGTGTCCCTGGTTTTTCCCTGACTTTTCAAGGAACCTTCCAGGACCTGTCTGAACCCAGTGTGTGTATTGTGTGTATGTGTGAGCCTCCTGTACCTTGGTGTGACTGCTGGTGTTATCCAGAGCGAACGAAGCCTTGGTGGCCTCTGGATAAGCCCCAGCTTTGTAGAGAGACTGAGCGTAGTAGACCTTGTACTCCTCCACCTCCGGGTGGAGCTGTGTGAGCTGCTCGTAGCATTCTGCTGCGTTGGAGAAGTCCTGCATGTGATAGTAGCAGAAGCCCAGCAGAGACAGAGCTGCCCTGGACTGAGACATGAAGGAAAAAGACGGGGTTATTCACTTTACAGAAGGCGTGGATTTAAGAGGATTTAAAGAGGATGGACAATGGAAAATCAAATGTCTGATGTTTTTTGGCGTGTCATCCGTGACGCAATAAACACTTGAGCCAGTTCTGAGAAAGAAGGGCTTCTCTGTTTACCTGAGCTCGAGCTCAAGTCCAGTTTAGTTACGTCACTAGCACATTTGCCGTGCAACAAACCCTCCCCCAACAGCTACCGTAAATTCCTCACTATAGAGCACAGCTGACTATAAGCCTCACCACCCGAATTTCATAAAATTTAAGAAAAAATACACATATAAGCCGCTTCTGACTAGAAGCCGCAGGTGGCCACGCTGAACATGAGATCTTTACACAGAAAAATTATTTTAAATGTTCAATTACTAAACACGTTAGTAACACATGTTAAGTGTTGTAATTTGACGGCGCCCTTACTCTCTGCATTACGGTAGACTTGCGGTACGTACAGGACTGACGTCACCATGTTCCTTATGAGCGCCAGTTGTTGTGTGTGAGCCACGCTGATGAAGTTTGGTGCTGATGAGACGGTCGCACTTTACAGTTTAATAAATATGCCAAGGGGCAAAATATAGAAGTCGAGTATGTTCTACTTATTCTGCTTAGATTAAATTAATTAAATTAATGCAGTTCAAGAAGACCATTCTATGTGACTTTTAGGTCATCGGGATCACCGTGAATGACCTCGCCAACATACAGTGCTAATGATTTATGTCACGCGGGAGAGCCAGCATCTCTCCAGCACTTCATGATTTTTAAACAAGCTCATGTAAGATTCTTGTTTTTTTACCTTGTTTGTGGACAACATTATTGGCACAATATCAATTTTACCTGATATTAAAAATGTATTATCAGATATTGGCAAAGGCGCCAAGATTTCCCTGATATGACTAATAACCGGAACAGTAGCTGAATACACTGCTACCTCCTCGACTTCCATGCCAATGCCCTGTACTGCTCTTATTTTTTTTCCATGAAGAAAATGTGCATGTGCTGCCAGATGACTGTGAAAAATACTGTGTCCATTTCATGACAGAAGAGAATCGGCCCAAGAACTTCTGAAATATCATCATGCATCACTAATGTAAAGCAAAGTGGAGTTAAAGAGATCCAAGAGATTAAGATAGTGTTTGAAAGCAGATTATTCCAGTAGCAATACGAACATGAATCACAATTATATTGGCCTGGATAAAGTTGAGAGGACATTTTTTTATATTGTCCCACGTGTATATCAGCAGTAACAGCTACACCCCAATAATATGCAACCAATAATCCCATTAGTCTGGTCAAAGCTCCACCCACAGAACAGCGGAAGTCGTGTTTTTGTTACTATACAATATTTTTGGGTCCAGTAAACAATATTTTTTTGTAACATAGATCAATAATGCTTCAAAATCTTTAGGTTACTCAGGTTACAAATTAGGGCCGCTTGCAACTCATCATTCCTTATTGATTACTGATCAAATATTTACTCAGTTACTCTTTTATTCTAATTTGCACATCACACTGTGACACTTACCTTTGTGTGCTTTTGAAGCTGGCCAATCAGGATGGGAATTGCCTCAAGATAGTGACCGTCTTTAATCTGAAACACAAATCACAGGAATCTGATGCTGCTGTGAATTATTATGATTATTATTATTATTATTATTATTACATAATACAGTATTTTGTAGAGGGGGTCACATCTGTCTGTCCCTGTGTTTGTCTGTCTGTTAATTAAACACCACAAATAAAAATAATACATTTTTTTGAGTTGATAGACAGACAGACAGAGAGATATCTTACATACATATTTGAAACAATGTACCATAAAATAAACATTAAGACGTTATTCTACAGAGATTTATTTGAATTGAAATGTATAAGCTAACAAAGAAAGTACCACAAGGAATTGGCTACCAAAATATTCATACCATATGCCGACAAAATGTACAGAACAAATAAAGTTGCATACTCAAAAAGAAGTGAGAGGAAGTATACCTTATTAGCCCCCATCCCTCCTCCATGCATTATTACAGAACAGAAATAGTCTGCTTCCTCTCAATAACTGTCTGTTTGTCAAGTAAATGTGTAATATATGATATAAATGTACTTATGTATTCTTCAAAAGCACAGCAAATAAGTCATAGCCCCTTATACCACCTGGTAACTTCTACATTCCCAACAGTTAAATCTTTATATTTCCTTTTAAACAGTTTCATACTTTAACATTAAGCTTTATTTCCATTTCAAATCTTTTGTATGTACATGTTTAATATGTGATTTCCAGCAAATTTAGTCATCAACTCCTTCAATTTTGATGCCATCAGTTTTTAGTTTGAACCAGGGCATTTGTTCTACTCCTTCCAAATAACATTATTTTTCTTTTGTTTTGCATTCCTTGCTGTCAAACCATGATTTTTGTATGTTGATTTCAGCAGTAATGTTCCCCATGTAATGTTCCCCATTTGTGTTTTTAAGTTATCACCTGAAAACATATTGGTGTCATCCGCAAAAAGCACAAACTGTTGTTCCAATAGGTATAGTAATTTGAAAAACACTGCTTTCTGGTTTTATTTAAATTTTACACAGAGTTCCGCCTTTTTTGGAAATGGGGTTGTATTTGTTTCAAATTAATATTAATCTCTGTGGAATCTACATTAGCAACTAAACCAATGTAGCATTTTGTACAACAAAAACGACATACAGAGCTAAATGCTAAGCGAGTTCAACGCTGACTGATCACCTCAGCTCGCTGTGTTGATTTAACAGCTAGCTGTAGTTAAAACGACGGGGCTGGCCTCGTTAAACATGTCGTTAAACTGTTTAATTGCGACCAACTTACTCGGCGTTTGTTTTCTAAACCTATGCCGAATTTACGTGCAACTGAAACACAACCACGCTGAAGTGTTAGATGTTGAGTGGATGCGTTTCAATACACGGGAAACACCAAAACACACGGCTTTTGAATGGGTTTTCAGTCAAGGTTAGCGACAGCATCGCGCTAAGCTAGGCAGCTAAACTCAACTTAAACGACATGCTCACCAGTTTGTAGATTGTCGCCGTGTATTCCCCGTCTTTTATCGCGCTCATGGCTTTGAACGAGCAGTTTTAACTGCCATAAAACACGCCAAACTCTGAATATTCACAGACTTTTATACGTAGCATCGAGCTAACGTTTGTTTGTGCGAGGGAAGTCTGGGCATAGCAGCTGTCACTTAGCAACGGAGTATGCCGGAAATGGAAAAAGATTGACGTTTGTCACAGCCAATCAAAGAGGAGAATATAAGAGCGGGGCGCATTAGCCTTAGATCTGCCAATTTACATAGTTGCAGAAAAAGGTTAAATATTTCAAGAAGGATAAAAAAAAAAATCAGGAAAATATTTAATTTAGCTTAATTTTACCCGAAAATTGAGTCATTTACGTTATGGGGACTTCATTTTTGTCCCTATAAGGAAGACAAGTCCCCATAATGTGAGTGTGGAGACAGAATTTTGTCCCCATAAGGAAGACAAGTCCCCATAATGTGAGTGTGGAGACAAATTTTTGTCCCCATAAGGAAGACAAGTCCCCATAATGTGAGTGTGGAGACACATTTAGGTCCCCATAAGGAAGACAAGTCCCCATAATGTGAGTGTGGAGACAGATTTTTGTCCCCACAACATGAGGAAGACCAGCCACTCACACACAGGAAAAGTCAGAAAAGTGCTGGATCTTTGCCTCAAACCAGAACCACAGTGTTCTGACCACGGGGCCTCCATAATGACGGGGGAACACTAGGTGTGTGTGTGTGTGTGTTTGAAAGTGAGAGTTTCTTTTATATAAATAACATGTGCATGTTTGTGTGAGCAGCAGGGGCGTGTGTGTGTGTGTGTGTGTTCTCTCTCTCTCCACTGTATCTACCTGTCTCTCACTCTCTACAGTCTGTTGGATCACTGAGCAGAAGTCGAGCAGGTAAACACCATCATATTATTATTATTTAAACCTTTCGTTAGCCTTGGATGATCCGTGAATTTCATTTTGATTGGTTTTATTTCCTGTTTCTCGTTGTTGCCTCTGACTGTTTTTTGCCACTTTGTTTGTTTGTTCCTTCTGGAAAAGATGAAAATTTCTTTTTCCTCGTGGAACTTGGAAGTTTTACAGATTGATGCCAAACCACAGGCAACAACCTCAGTAGACGCGTGTAACGTCTTGTAAACAGTCAGTGACACCAACTATGGTATGAATAACTTTAAAAAACAAATTTAAAAAAAAAAGATGATTTGTACATAAATAAAACTATTCATTCATACACTGCTTTTATATGGAATCATAATGCATTCACTTAAATGCAAAATAAAAAAAGGCTCTGTTTTTTTCTGAATTAATGAGATTTTTTTTCTGAATTGTTTTATGGCTGTTTTTGAATTTACGATATTATTGTTTGTAGGGGCGGGGGGGGGGTCTGAATTTACGAGATTTCTTGTCAGGTTTGAATTTGCAAGAATTTCTGCTGGTCTGAATTTGTACCAAAAAAAAAAAAAAGAAAAGAAAAGAAAAGAAAGAAAGAAAATTAAACAAATAAATATGGGTCTGAATTTATCCGATTTTTTTGGTCTAGTTTTGAATCTAAAAGATTTTTCTCTGGGTCTGAATTTACAAGGTTTTTTTAGGTCCAAATTTATGTTAAGTTTTTAAGTTTTTTTTCTGGGTTTTAATTTCCAAGATTTCTTCCCAGGTTTGAATTTGCAAGAATTTTGGGGGTGTCTGATTTTACACCAAATATATAAATAAATAAATAATCTGGGTCTAAATTGACAATTTTTTTCCAGGTCTGAATGTACAAAACAAGAATCTCTCAGGACGCCGTACACTTCTGTAGGATTCTGAAACGTACATTGACACAGATGATTCTGGCTCCTCACTTTCACCGTCAGTGTCCTGACAGTGTCTCGTGTCACCACGTGTGTCCAGCAGATCTCAGCAGTGCTGAGGTGTAAAGTCGACAAAATATCTGGACAAATTACAACATAAACGTTCCCTTGTTCTACTCCAGACAACATTTTTACAATAAAAGCATGTAAAAATAAAGGAGAAATGTAATTAGCGTTGGAGTGTGTAACGACACTGAAGTTAACGTCCAGACTCACAGCTTCCTGGTCAGCAGTAAGTTAAGGGGAAACTTAACCTAGAAAGATCGTCAACCATCTTAAATCTGGATGCTGCTTTCATCCACCAACTTCACTTTTCATCAAAACAGACTAGTTGTCCCGCATGATTGTCTGATTTATATAATTTGCGAGTTATACTGTATCATTTCCTGCCAAAATGGCATTACTGTGGCTGCGTGACGTCACCTAGTGGAGCTCTATTGTGGAGCTGTGAATTCTGGCAGCAGTTAAATTGATTTTTAGACGCTTATAAGTAACTAAAATGACCCAAAAAGCAGTTTAATTCTGACAAAAACAACTTTCTCGTAAACCTGGAGCAGAACTGCAGCTATGGCCGGCAGAGGAATGTAAAACACTGCACTGCGATTTGATTATATTCAGCTTTTAGACCCATCACAGTTTTATTTATGGAGCTTCCTGTGGACTGAATGGAAATTTCTCCTCAAAGACGGAGGATTTTTTAGAAAGACATTTAAACACACATGTTGCAGGAGAGCGGTTGTATAGTCTACCAGAGTGTGTGTGTATTATTGTTGGATTTTGAGCTGAATTGACACTCGCTGCGTGTCTCTGCAGCTCTCTCAGTTCAGTTATGTGAATCAGCTCTGACTGGAGTTTGGATTCTTTCCTTGGTTTCCTTGGAGTGCAGGAGCTCAGCTCTTGAGTTTTGGCCCTGGGGTTTGTTTCTCTGTTCCACCTTCTGACTTGTCTCCCATACTTAAACTTAAAGAAAAGAAAAACAAAAGAGCTTGTCTGTTTTACAGGATTAACATCCACGATGGTGCAGAGAAACAATAAAAAGAATCTGTGCAGCAGTATGTTGGCTCAGGCTGAACTGAGCTGTATTTCCAAATAATCCAAACCAAAGTCTCCTTGACATCTGTGTGATGCTAATTCATTGTGAAGTCTGTGCTATGAAATCCACTTTTAATGGCTGCACTGAGAAAAAAAACTGACCTTATAAAATCTACACCCAATTAAGTCTGTGATAACTTAATTATATGTTTGTTGTTTTGAGTCACAGCTACTTCCAGGAGTCAACGGAAACTTGTAAACCGCCAACAGTCCCACACCAAAGTCCATAGAGAAAATC
>JAFBJR010000492.1:442541-456005 GCA_016785285.1 Brachirus orientalis | reverse complement strand
ACACACACACACACACACACACCCACACCCCCCCACACACACACACACATACACACACACACGCACACCCACACACACACCCACCCTCCCACACACACAGTCACGCACACACACAGTCTCACACACACACACACACACACACACACACACGCACACACACACACACAGTCACACACACACAGTCACGCACAGACACAGTCACACACATACACAGTCACACACACACACACACACACAGTCACACACACACAGTCACACACACACACACACACAGTCATGCACACACACATACACACACTGGTTTCCATGACTTCAGAGGACATTTACATTGACTTCCATTCATTTCCTGGAGACTTACTCTAACCTTAACCACAGGGTGTGATTTGATTGGCTGGGGGAGATGGTGGGGATTCACCACCCCCCCCCCCCCCCCCCCCCGGTTTATTAATCCCTGCCTCAGTGGAATTATTTTTGTCCCTGATGGGGACATAATCTGTCCCCCCTCGCCCTGATGTAAAACGCATAAAATAAAATGCTGCAACGTGAAAATACGTAACGTAAATAATAAAATCAGAAATGGCCTGAACCTAGCAGTCCTAGTTCTGGTTTTCAAAGTAAAATCCTATCAAGAACAAACACAACGTACTGAAAAAAAAATTAAGTTAAATTATATGTAAAATCAATTATATATTATAATTAAACATTAGTAAAGTGTATTGTGTATACAGTGGAGCTACTGTATATTTTTATTTTGTCTGTCTTGCACCTTTTGGTTGCATATACAGTATTTATTAATACACATATTTTCTTCCCTTATTTCTGTTTTTCTTCTACTTTTGGTTTTTGGCTGATGTAACACTGCAAATATCCCTGTGTCATATAAAATACATAATTTTTATTAGTAGTTTATGACTCAGCACCTCCTATACTCTGTACACAAAAATTATCAAGTACTTTTACTGTGTACATTTGGAGTAATCCAAAGTTTCAAAAAGTTAAAGTTTCTCTGATTTTTTTACAAATCACACCCCGGTTATTGCATAATTACTAGGTTTTCGGTTTGCTGGGGGTCAAGGTCACAGGAAGTGCATTTCCTCCTCTGTCGTCATGGAAACACACGTTTGTGTCAGAGGTGTTTCATTAGAGCCCAAGGATTTCTCACTTTCACGGCTCAGTGATGATTGGCTGAGAAACCTCCTGGTCTCAAGTCTCTCCATGTCTCAGCCATTTTAGGTGACACTTCCCGGCAGCCATTTCAGATTCATCTACACTTGACTTTAAAGATGAATTAATTAAAAATATTGTTTCTCTACTCTGTCATGTCACTGTCAGCGTCACATCCTCCTCTTCCATTCCTGTTCCAAGTCCATGCATCAGTCACAAATGAGTTGAAATTGTTGTGAACCTCAGCTGCAACAACACGGTCGGCAGATGTTCTGTACTTCCTGGTTCAGCTGCGTACAATGTTCAATCAGTCGATCATTGTTTAACAAGCAGACACTCAGAACACGAAGAGGAGCAGATCTTAACCACTTTACAAATATCGAATATAATCTTCATCACTTTAAGTCTACGACATCTTCAGAACATGTTCACGTCTTTATCTCACTGTTAGACAGACTTTTCCAACAGGAAAGTGAAGTTTGTAAACCACTCACTCTCCCACACCAAAGTCCATAGAGAAAATCCGTCTGCTGTTCATTCATTTTTCACCAAGATCTTGCACTGATGATGGGAGAGTCGGACCGCTGTGCAAAGCCTTCTCCAGAACACCCCAATGACTATCAATGGGGTTAAAATAATATAAACCATACAGAGTGAGGACATTTTGTCTGGTCCTCATCTTTAAATGGCTTGTTCTGTGTTAAGACCTGGTTTTAGTGCTGTAATTGGGTTCAGGTTAGGGTAACGGGTGAGAGAATGCATTGCGTCTTATGTGATGCTCAGACATGTTTTCTTCATTTTGCATGTGTGTGTTATTCTGTTCATCGTTGTATCATGAGTTAAGGTACCAGCACGCGGCTCAGCTGGAGGTGGGCAGAGGAGGATTCGGATCTCGGGGCTCTTCGGGCTCACGCTCACAGACGGCGCTTTCCTCCGTCACATGTGTCCAGGGTTTGTCTCTGGAGCCTCCAAGGTACCGGGAATATACTGACTTTGTGGTGCAACGCTGCCCTCTGCTGGACACACGAGCCCAAGCAGAAACTCCAGTGGGTCCTGCAGTGTCTTCATCACCAGGCCCCACGATATCAACAACCCTCCCCCCTTTAATATCATGTGTAATATCTTGTGTGTATGAATGCATGAAAGTCGTCTTGGTACGTATATATGTGTGTGTGTGTGTGTGTGTGTGTTTATACACAGTACTGTGCATAAGTCTTAGTCCACCACCATCTTTGTTTGTTTTTCTGTCACTTTTGTGATCGTTGGCGTTCAGATTGAAAAGATGTGACTAAAAGTCAGTCTTCTACTATATGATCAACCTGTCAGTGAGTTGAACTTGTGCAACATGTGTATGTAATGCTCCAACATGTCTGGAGTAAACCAGGTATAATAGACCTTTTTCACAGCAGCTATTTGTTGCCATGAAATAGTAGGAGAAACACAGGTTTGACCAATAACATTAGGGTTCCATTCCAGGTTTTAAAGAGCCATGGTTGTGTTATTGTTCAAGTGGAAATGTAGCTCACACTCAATATTTGATATTATACAAGCATTTTTGTTGTTTTGTTATTTTCAAACTGCATATGTGTTTCTCCATATTTTCAGGATGTGTTCCAATAAAGTGATTATGGTCATTATAGCATTGCTAAAACAACAAATCTGATGGTGGCCTAAGACTTATGCACACTACTGTAAATACACATATATGCGTGTGTGTGTATGTATACACATATATATAAAAAGCAGATGAACAGAAAAATATAACAGTCTTTTTTCCCCTTTTACCTGCCAGTTAAATGACTGTCCATGTCAAAAGACAGAACGAACGCTGTGAATAAAACATTGAGTCAGTGAGCAGTTGGAGCATCACACACACACACACAGAGAGAGAGCGGGGATTTATGGTGCAGCTCCAGCTTTTCACATCCTCCTGACACTTTCATTACAAAGTAAAATATCACAGAAATTGGAAACGTCCCCCTCCTGGAGAGGAGTCGCACGGCGGCAGAGAATGAGGTGTGCGAGGCGGGCGAGCTTTTCAATAACAAGGTCCGTGTCCATGACGCCTGACTAATCCTGACATATGACAGAGGGGCCCTCACGAAAGAAGGATGTACCCCAGCTGGACCTGCTGGATCCTGAAGTGAACCAAAACCCGAGCCACAACAGTCTGTGTGAAAGTCAACCCGAAGCTCAAAGGATGAGGAAGGAGCTGAACTTTTGTCAGGCGTCACCTGTGGAACCATGTCGGCACATCAGACCTGCAGTCGACCAGAGCGATGGAGAAAACTCAGCAGGAAGTTTTTTACAAAGTGGGTCCCTGCACCCACGCGAAACCAACTGTGTGCCACGAGCCGATGGTTCATGACAATAACTAATAAAGTGAAAGATAACATCAAGACGTGTATTTATTTCATAAAAATACTGAACATTAGTTTATTTTAAACAGTTTTGACGGGAAGCTGTTACACTTTGCACACATGAAGTACAAATCGGTTAAAGAGGACATTCAGTAAAAAATCAAATGTCTGATGTTTTTTGGTGTGTCCCCGTGTCCTTCCTGTATCTAAACATCACTAAAGTGTCACAATAATAAACACTTCAGTCACTTCTGACAAAGAAGGGCTTCTCTGTTTACCTGAGCTCCAGCAAGAGGTTCTGAAAAGTCCAGTTTAGTTACGTAACTAGCACATTTGCCGTGAAACCAACCCTCCCCCAGCAGCTACTCCTGGTCATGGACGTGAACATTCAACCTGAAGAAGAAGAAGAAGAAGAAGAAGAAGAAGAAGCACTGTGAAGCAGTCAGTCAGCTGGTAGCTGGCCAATCACTAGAGACTCAGTGTTGGGGGGGGGGCATTAGCTCAGAAACAGAGTGCCTGTTCAGAGGCTGGCAGAGAGCAGCAATAATCTGGCTTAATCTGAAGAGGTTCAAAAAGACAATTCTATGTGACCTTTAAAGACATTAGCTGTGTCTCAATCCAGGGGCTGGATCCGCAGGAGGAAACTGAAGTCATGTGCTGTGTGAAATGAGGCAGTCTTCGCAGGTTCTCCTTCTTCTTCTCCCATTAAATTCCGGCAGTCTGTACACAGAGAGGCTAAACGCTGCCCTCCACAGTTCAAAGTCCAGAATCACAGTTGATTTAAGCTCTAATCAGCCAAAACATCCTAAAGAGGTCATCCTTCTGCTCAGACAACAGCTGTCCTCTGGTCAAACTGAGTCTCCAGGACGGCACTGAGGACGTTCCAGTCCAGACGTGTATCCGGAGACAGCGGGTGCGAAATGAAACCTCAGTGGTTTGAAGTGCACGTTCAGGTGGTCGACATGGTTACACTGACACACGAGCACTTACATCACAACACAAGAAGCTCATCAAGGATTTTACCTCCACATCACAAGAAAGAAAGAAGCAGCAGTAGACCAGCAGTGACACAAAGTGACCACACGAGGCAGCAGTAGACCAGCAGCTCCTGTGTCCCTGTGAGCTAAAATCACTGGTTTTCTCTATGGACTTTGGTGTGGGAGAGTGAGTGGTTTACAAACTTCACTTTCCTGTTGGAAAAGTCTGTCTGACAGTGAGATAAAGACGTGAACATGTTCTTAAAATATTGTAGACTTAAACCTTTTCTTCACTCTCCCACACCAAAGTCCACCAAGAAAATCAGGAGCTGAGGAATGTGTTACAAGAATGTTGGGCAGGTGAATGTGTGTGTGTGTGTGTGTGTAGCTGGTCTTCCTCATGTTGTGGGGACCTAAATGTGTCTCCACACTCACATTATGGGGACTTGTCTTCCTTATGGGGACAAAAATCAAGTCCCCATAAGGTAAATGACTCCATTTTAAGGTGAAGACATGTTTTAAAGTTAGGCTGAGGTTAGGGTTAGGTTAAGGTTAGGGTCAGGGTCACTCAGACTCATGGTGACGTACTGGCTGGTGGTGGACTTTGATTCAGGTGGCAAACACAGCTGATGTGAACCCACAGATGGTTCCATGGGTCCAGTGGGAAATCTAGTCAGGGGCATCTGTTCAAAAGAGGTGTGTGTGTGTGTGTGTGTTCTCGAACGTGCTGCAGAGTGAGGACCAAACATCGTATAAACACCTGCAGAGTGAGGACATTTGGACAAAGTGAGGCCATTTTGTCTGGTCCTCACTTCTTTAAAGGGCTTTTTCAGGGTTAAGACTTGGTTTTAGGGTTAGGCATCTAGTTGTGATGGTTAAGGTTAGTGTAATAATACATTCCCTATCCCCTTACCCTAACCTAAACCCAATTCTAACTCTAACCCTAAAACCAGGTCTTAACCCTGAAAAAAGCCCTTTAAAAAAGTGAGGACCAGACAAAA
Source organism: Brachirus orientalis (assembly GCA_016785285.1). NCBI lineage: Eukaryota > Metazoa > Chordata > Actinopteri > Pleuronectiformes > Soleidae > Brachirus > Brachirus orientalis. The sequence continues at coordinate 450,503 of JAFBJR010000492.1, read as the reverse complement.
TGTCCTCGCTTCCTTAGGTTTTTAGGTTTTTGGTCCTCACAAACATAGCCATACAAAAACACACACACACACTCTGAATAATGGAACGTGCTGTGTTTAGTTTTTTCAGGTTTACAGTTTGGAATGGAACGGCCTCGTTTGTCTGTCAGCTCACGTCCGCGGCATGAAAATGACTCGCGACAAGGCCGAGCCGCCCACCGCACCATCCATCCATCAGCTCTCTCTTTATGGCTGCCCTGCAGATCAATACTGGGACTGTGTGTGTGTGTGTGACTGTGTGTGTGTGTGACTGTGTGTGTGTGTGTGCGATCCAGAGTGACAGCTCGGCTCACGAGCGTCAGTCAACAGCAGGAAACTGAACAGCGTTGGATTTATGTGCAGTTACGTAGTGAAAGACGTGGGACGTCCAGTGTGTTGACCTGAGGTCGACCTCAGCTTCACACAACGGGTCAAAACACGCTAACTTCAAGCGAACATCAGTGCACACGTGTGTCTAATGTTATTGTTGTTGGTCCAGGTGGAAATATTCACACTTTATGTTGGGATCAAACCCACGGTTGGTGTAGAAAGAACATGTGTTTGTACGTGTTTCTCTAGTTTAATCCCACAGTCTGAAAACATGCAGATTTGGGGATTAGGCCAATTGGACACTCTAATGGAGCTGTTCCAACACGGCATGGCTCGGCTCGGTTTGGTATCAGACACGTCGTTTTCCATGACGTCATAGTTCCTGCTGGACGTGGGTGTGGTCGTCATAGAAACAGCCGTGACGACACCAACACACAAACACGGTGACGGTCAAAGCAGTAGTTTTCTTTTTCCTCACTTTTCTAAACAGATGAGTTCACTGAATGGTTCAGTACTTCCTGACTCCGTCTGACACAGTCACTGAAGTGAAATACGGCTGAACGGCTTGTGATTGGGCTCACCATCTCCGTCTTTCAGCAGTGCTGTCGCTAAATACACCAGACTCCTCTGTTAAATATGGACATTTTACAAATGTCCTTGTTAAATGTTGCAGATTAACGCATGTTTTCAGGATTTTCAAGTCTTTTTAACTCATCTACAGTTCAACATTGTTCGCGCTCGTGACTCTTCCAGTGACGACGCTCTCTGACCAATCAGTGGCCGGCAGTCTGCCCACGTCACATGTTAGTATCAGCTCGACTGGAACCTCCACAGAGCAGGGACTAACAAACAAAAACAAGCCGTGCCAAACCGTGCTAAAGCGCCATAACTGATGTGTATATAAGCTTGAAACAGCCGTGAGGTTATTCCATGTGTATTTTAAGACAAAAGCATCCGTAACTGTCACTAATACAGTAAATCTTAACATGACACACCTTTTATCCAATAAGCTTGGACTGTTTTGAATTTTAGATGAATTTGACCTCGTCTGACCCTCGACGTGGACACAGTTTTTACTTCCGTTTGACTCTCATGTGTTGATCATCGGCGCCACGTGTCTCTCAGTATCACTGAGGTTCGAGCTGGTGTCTGTGGAGACACTGAGTGACGTGAGACGTCCACACTCAAACACACGGTGAGGCGTCCAAAATATGAATTATTACACGGAATAAGTTCATTTTCCACAATCAATTCCATGACTGCTAATCTGATTAAAACCATTGCATTTGTTTTTATTTATTTTTGTGGGTTAAACTTGTTTGTTCCTCAATAAAAATGCTATTTTCTCCAAAACCTTAATATATTTGAGATGTTTCCTCAGAGCGAGAGAGAGAGAGAGAGAGAGGGGGGGAGGGAGGGAGGGAGAGAGGTGGAGGAGTGTCCTGCGCTTCCTCTCTTCTTCATCTTCTTCATCCTCTTCTTCTCACATTTGAAGCTCGTGTCGATGGAAAAATTCACATTCTTTATTTTTCATCCACACTCTCTTGTTTTTCTCCATTCGCCCAAAAACAAACAGAAGAGGAGAAGAAGAGAGGAAGGGGAGGAGGAGGAGGAGGAGGAGGAGGAGACGCGCGTAAACTCCGCCGCGCGTCTTGGCCGCGCCATGCCGCTCCGCCGCCTGCGCTGACCGCCCGCGTCTCTCGCTCCCCGCGCGGCACCATGAAGACGACGCGGAAATGCCGCGCGCTGCTGTCGGTGTGCCTGAACCTGGTGGCGCTGTTCCTCTCCACCACCGCCTTCGTCACCACCTACTGGTGCGTGGGGACGCAGCGCGTGCCGAAGCCCGGCTGCAGCCCGCAGCGGCGGCGCAACTGCATCGAGTACGGCGGCAACGGGACGGAGCCGAGCGGGCTCCACTTCAGCTGGGAGACCGGGGACGAGCGCTTCCTGCTCCGCCGCTTCCACACCGGCATCTGGTTCTCCTGCGAGGAGAACGTCCACGAGCCAGGTGAGCACGCGCGCACGTGCGCACGGTCTTTATTATGATGGAGCTGCAGAATCGGAACCGGGTCCTGGTTTAAGTCCTGCATGCGTGTGTTTGAATGCGTCATGGACAGGTGTCCTCTGCATGGACTGGACAGTTTGGGCTGAATGAGAGACTCATCAGTGAAAAAGGTCAGAGGTTACAGTGAGATCAGAAGCAGCTGATGAAGAATGTGAAGCTTAAAAACGGTTTCAAATCATTCACTTTAAACTGAACAGAACGGAACGGATTCACATTTCTGGTACAAACCAAACAGTTCTTTTCAGAAGTGATAAATCTGTTGAATATTTTCTCCAATAATCAATGATGATGAAGATGATGATCTCAAATGTCTTGTTTTTGTCCACAAACCAAAATGATCCAGCTTTAATGATTTTATTTGTTATTTGGAACAAAGAAACTAGAAAATATTCACATTTAAGAAGCGGAAAAATCACAGAAACCGGTTTTTATGATTAAAAAAAAGAGTAATTGATTAACAATCGAACAGACATGAAACGACCTTCTCTGATCAGGAAATATCAATAACATGTTGATTTTCTGAAGATTCAAAATACCTAAAATTTTCGTAGAAAACTTTTCCTCATTGTTTAATTGCAGACATTTGTCTTTAAAACCTTTTATATAACTATTTTGTCCATTAATTGATGAGTAGTTTGGTTCATAAAATGTCAGAAAATATTGATCAGTGTTTGTCAAACCTGAAAATGACGACGTTCTCAAATGTCTTTGTTTTGCCCACAAACTGAAATGATTCAGTTTTAATGATTTTATTTGTTATTTGGAGCAAAGAAACTAGAAAATATTCACATGTAAGAAGCTGAAAAATCGTAGAACTTGGTTTCATTCTTTAAAAAACACTCACACCAATGAATCGATTATTAATAGTTGACAATCTAGAGTAATGTTTCAGCTTTAATTGTTTTAGGGTTGCAACAAATCATTATTCACATAATTAATCTGGCGATTATTTGCTTGGTTCACAAAATGTCAGAAAACGTTGACAAATGTTCTCAAATGTCTTGGTTTGTCCAAAAACTAGGATGATTCAGTTTCATTTGGAGAAATGAAACCAGGAAATATTCACATTTAAGAAGCTGAAAAAACATCGTTTACAAAAAACATCGTTTACAAACCGATGAATCGATTGTCAAAATAGTCGACTTTTCTTTTTGGTGATTAATCGATGAATGGCTGCAGCCGTCAAAGCAACTGAACGTCTGACCTGGGTTGTTTCCTGTTCTAAACTCAGTGACTCTTTGGGGCCTGGGTTCCCTCCCTCTCACTGTATCTCCATCTTGTTGTCTGGGAGCTCGGCTGCTCCGGCTGGTTATGGATGGAGGCGTCCGCGGCCGCTGACGCTGCAGCGGCTGAGTTACGGCTCGTGTCGTCGAGGATCGTGCCGCGTTATGATCGACTCCCCGCAGCCTCATGAACGAGCCGCAGAGGAATTTAATGAAGGCTTAGAGAAGATTGTGTACAAGGAGATGTAGTGATGTGACAAAGACATGAGTTTCAACTCTCGTGTTTATGTTATGTAGCTAATTTGTAGCACTTTTTCATTATACAGTTCCAGGTATCAGACGTGTTGTTCTCCATGACGTCATAGTTCCTCCTGGACGTGGGCGTGGTCGTCATAGAAACAGCCGTGACGACACAAACGCACAAACACGTGACGGTCAAAGCAGTTGCTTTCTTTGCAGTGAATCGTTTTTTCTCAGTTTTATAAAAGGATTTGTTCACTGAATGGCTCAGTACTTCCTGCATGAGCGGAGTTTGAGTGGTTTACAAACTTCAGCTTCCTGTTGGAAAAGTCTGTTCAAAAGTGAGATAAAGACTTGAACATGTACTTAAGATATCGTCGATTAAAAAACAAAAACAAAACACACACAAAAAAAACATAGATTTTACTTGGTTGTCCAACAGGAAAGTGAAGTTTGTAAACCACTCACTCTCCCACACCAAAGTCCATAGAGAAAATCAGTGATTTTAGCTCACAGGGACACAGGAGCTGCTGGTCTACTGCTGCCTCGTGTGGTCACTTTGTGTCACTGATTTAAATATAAATGAAGAATTTCAAAGCCCGAATTTACTAATTTACTCATTAGAACTTAGTGATGGAGGCAGCAGTAGACCAGCAGCTCCTGTGTCCCTGTGAGCTAAAATCACTGATTTTCTCTATGGACTTTGGTGTGGGAGAGTGAGTGGTTTACAAACTTCACTTTCCTGTTGGAAACGTCTGTCTAACAGTGACATAAAGACGTGAACATATCGTAGAAGTGATGTAGATTTATATGATCTATAAAATCAGTTTTCCTTGTTTCCTCTTTCTTATTTTATGTTTTTACAGAAGTGAAATTAAAAAAGACGTAACAGAAACAGAACATCTACAAGGTTTTTTTTTTTTTTTTTTTGTAATTTACTTTTTATTGAGTTTTCTTTTTCCCCAGTTAACAGAGTACAACAATTCCCTTAAACTTGGTCACAATACTGAGAAGGTAATAATCACAATCAAAAGGTGATGGAAAGAAAAAACCAAAACAAAATATAAACAGATAGAACCATGAACCAGGGGAGATTCTTGCCCTAAATCACTCCTCTTACAAGGTGTACAATTGCACACCGGGAGGCAGCCGTAGTGATCAAATTATATAAAATCAGGTCTTAATGCTGACACAAAATAAACCCAGATTAACCAATTTTCATTAAACTTAAAGTAATTCTCTCCATATTACATATTATATTTATATTATATTACATAGGTCATCTGCGACCAGCATAAGGAGCATAAGTGGACGTGGTTGTGGAGCGTTGCGGATTGAGGACCTTGCTCAAAGGTACCTCAGCCCTTAAAGTGGGCGGGATTTGAACTGGCATCTACTGCTAATTAAAGGAATAACCTCACACTGTGTGCGTGTTTGACACTAACGCTCTTCATCCCTCTTTTGTCCTCACCTTCATCCCTCCGTCCCTCTCCTCCTCCTCCTCCTCGTCCTCTGCACCGCTCCATCTGTTCTTAACCTTCACACCTTCTGCTCTCTTCCTCCCTCGACTCTCCGCCTCTCTTCACCACCGTCTCTCTGTCTCTGTCTCTCTCTGTCTCAGGTGAGAAGTGTCGGAGTTTCATTGATCTGGCCCCGGCGTCAGAGAGAGGTGAGTGATGACGGTCATTAGGTATCAGTGCCGCGTCCTGCTGCTCTTCACCTGCTCGACAACAACAACAACAACAACAACAACAACAACAATGTTGCTGAATGAAAGCTTCAAATCCTTCTTCAGTTTTAACAGACATTTATTTGCCACCAACGATGCCGTCAGAACTAAGAAACGACATTCCTACATTTGAATGTGTCGTTTCATGCACAACAAGTAGAAACATACATACGAAATGAAGGAAAAAATCCATAATTGATTAACTAACATATGAACACGCTATTGACACATATTCACATGTACGGAAAGACAATTAAATGATAAAACATGCCTCATTGGCCTCTCTAACTCAAGAGGAACAACAAAAACTAAAGCTTCAGGTCCTTCTTAAATAAAGACGGTGCCCTCTTAACAGTCTTACTCTCACAGCGTGTACTTAGCACAGCACCTCGTGAGTTTCTTTTTGTGGTGCACCGATAAAAATATCCTGACAGCAACAAATCCCACGAGCGGAACAAAGAACAGATGTCACCTGTCATATGGTTTTAAGCAAGTAATAAGAAATGAATAAAATGTAACTAATTATTCTTAATGTTTTAACTATTTATTGACTCCCTTAAAATGTGAAAATACACACTTCCATGGAAATACGAGTTGCCTTTGACGGCAGCTACAAACAACAACAAAGACTACAATCGTGTTATTTAGGGGAGGGAATCACAGCGTAGGCGATCGCGATGATATCACGATATCTGTCTAACTGAAGAACAAAACATGGGTACAAAGTTAAACGTTGAGAACAAAGCGTGTTAAACGTAGCTTTGTCCCACATTGTCCTGCTGTGAACGCCGATTAGGATCATCCACGTTCAACACGCACACTTTATGCACTTTGTTTTCTATGTTGCGAAACAGATATCGTGATGTATTGATACAGTGAGGTCCATAAATCTTGGGCCATCGACACAATTCTAATCTTTTCGGCTCTATACGCCACGACTGTGGATTTGAAATAAAATGAACAAGATGTGCTTTAACTGCAGACGTCCAGCTTTAATTTGAGGGTATTTACATCCAAATCATGTGAATCACGGTGTAGGAATTACAACAGTTTGTATATGTGCCTCCCACTTTTTAAAATCCATCGTGGTGGTGTATAGAGCCAAAAAGAGAATGGTGTCGATGGCCCAATTTTTAGGGCCTGACTGTATGCGATTGTCTTGCAAGTGAGTGGTTTACAAACATCTAACAGTGAGATAAAGACGTGAACATGTTTGTCAGATATCACAGACTTGAGATCCAGCCTGAAACACAAAATTAGGGTCACTTCGCCAACCACTCACTCTCCCACACCAAAGTCCATAGAGAAAATCAGTCATTTTAGCTCACAGGGACACAGGAGCTGCTGGTCTACTGCTGCCTCGTGTGGTCACTTTGTGTCACTGAGGTCAATCTGAACAAAGGATTTCAAACACCGAATATTACAAAATATGTCATTTGAACTTAGTGATGGAGGCAGCAGTGGATCAACAACTCCTGTGTCCCTGTGAGCTAAAATCACTGATTTTCTCTATGGACTTTGGTGTGGGAGAGCGAGTGGTTTACAAACCCCTCGTCTCGGCAAATCAAGAGCGTCCCTCTGCATTTTACAAATAATAAATGTGAAGAGGGGTTGAAGGTCTTCTTTATGATTCTGAAGGTATATTTCCTGGGTTTTAACTCTGTATGATGTGAGCACATGACCAGCATAGACAAAGAGCCAATCAATGAGTGTCAAACAAACAGGTGTGGATGTAAAAGTCCACCTCATCGTTCGCCTGAAGGCCAGTCAGAAACAAACTTCTCACCTTGTTTCCAGTTAAACGTGTCACGTCCTGATCCTGATGAATCATCATTCTGGGAGGATTCATCAAAGTTTCATCAGGAGCTTCTGGGTTATTGAACACCAGGTGAATGAATGAAGACACAAGAGCAGGAAGAACCATCAAACTGCCCCGCCCACTGATTTGTGCCTGGAGGGGAAAAGAAGGGAAACATCTCAGATTAGATTCACGTCCTTCTCTGCACACAAACACCATTTTAACTGAACACTATTAGATAAACAGTGGAGTGCTGCATCTTAGAAACAAGTTCACGTCTTTATCTCACTGTTAGACAGACTTTTCCAACAGGAAAGTGAAATTTGTAAACCACTCACTCTCCCACACCAAAGTCCATAGAGAAAATCAGTGATTTTAGCTCACAGGGACACAGGAGTTGTTGATCCACTGCTGCCTCCATCAGTTAATTCAAATGTCTTATTTTGTCACTTAAGTGTTTGAAAATCTTAATTTACATTTATTTAAGTGACACAAAGTGACCACACGAGGCAGCAGTAGACCAGCAGCTCCTGTGTCCCTGTGAGCTAAAATCACTGAT
>JAFBJR010000492.1:313385-442512 GCA_016785285.1 Brachirus orientalis | reverse complement strand
GTGATTTTAGCTCACAGGGACACAGGAGTTGTTGATCCACTGCTGCCTCCATCACTAAGTTCAAATGTCTTATTTTGTCACTTCGGCATCAAAAATCCTTTGTTTAGATTTACCTCAGTGACACAAAGTGACCACACGAGGCAGCAGTAGATCAGCAGCTCCTGTGTCTCTGTGAGCTAAAATCACTGATTTTCTCTATGGACTTTGGTGTGGGAGAGTGAGTGGTTTACAAACTTCACTTTCCTGTTGGAAAAGTCTGTCTAACAGTGAGATAAAGACGTGAACACGTTCTGAAGATGGATTGAAGATTATTCTGAATTCTTCTGAAGAACATGTTATCCACGGTTGCCATGAGTCCTTGAAATCCTTGAAAGTTTGTGAAAATCATTCTAAATAAAAATGGGTCATTGAGAGTGCTTGGATTTTGTGCTAGAAAGAAGCTGAGTGGATATTTAGGTAAATGTCTCCTCTGTTTGTTACGACGCCACCTGCTGTTTCATGTCCCACAATGCTTGATGTACATAGGCACAGACTAGACCTACGCACGACAAATGTGGAGTCATGAGATTCCACACAGAACAACGAGCGAGTAATGTCACGTAAGAGAGACTAAATGATGTGATGTCCGGGAAATGAAGATTCCAAGATAATCCAAGATTATCCCAAATGAAAAAGACTGACTTTGACCAAGATCCCAAGGACAATTACTTGTCCAAAAACAGAGCGTCCTGCAAATCAATAAAAGTGGACAATGCCATGGACGAAGACGCTCTTCCAAGTTGTCCTCCCATCTTAAGCTGTGTCAGGACGTTTGGTTCTTGAATTTGAGAGAAGTGATCCTGGAAAGTCCTTGAACTTGATGTGTGAAGGTGTGGGAACCCTGTTTATCTCACTGACTTTTCCAACAGGAAACTAAAGTTTGTCTTTATTGCATTTTTTAAGAGTGTTCAGCTCTTAAAAATGATAATAAAACTCGTGTTATTGTCTTGTAACATCACGTTTGCCTTAAATCTTATGTATATTTTAGTGACATTAGGAAGTTGCTTTGACGCAGAGGTATCTGTGTGTGTGTGTGTGTGTGTGTGCACGTGCGCGCAGGTGTGCTGTGGTTGTCCATGGTGTCCGAGGTTCTCTACATCCTGCTGCTCGTCGTCGGCTTCAGCCTCATGTGTTTGGAGCTCTTCCACTCCAGCAACGTCATCGACGCACTCAAGCTGAACGCCTTCGCAGCCGTTTTCACCGTGCTGTCGGGTAAGATGGACGCCTGACGAGATCACTGATGCCCAAAACCACTGACTTTGCATCACACAATCAGTGATCAAACAGCACACAGCAGTTGGTGATCCACTGCTGCCTCCATCAGTAAGTTCAAATATCTTATTTTGTCAGTTCGGCAAAAATTGATAGATTTTTTTATCTAGAAATTAAAAAAAAACACTCACTCTCCCACACCAAAGTCCATAGAGAAAATCAGTGATTTTAGCTCACAGGGACACAGGAGCTGCTGGTCTACTGCTGCCTCGTGTGGTCACTTTGTGTCACTGACGTAAATCTAAATAAAGGATTTTGAATGCCGAATTAACAAAATAAGACATTTGAACTGTGATGGAGGCAGCAGTGGATCAACAACTCCTGTGTGCTGTGATGTAAAATCACTGATTTTCTCTATGGACTTTGGTGTGAGAGAGTGAGTGGTTTACAAACCAGTTGTCCAGAAGTTTCACTTTCTTAAATATATATCAGTTTAAGTTTCCGATATCTTCACCTCACTGTTAGACAGACTTTTCCAACAGGAAACAGTGAGATAGAGACGTGACTATATTCTGAAGATATTGTAGACTCTTGTCCAAGTGAATAGGGAGACAGAGGAAAAAGACATAACTTTTTTTTTAATGGCAGGCAGGACATAAAAACTTTATGTATGGAGCCATCAATCCAAACGGATATAAAACACCTCAGATGAGCGACTTTGTACCAAATAAGGTTTAAAAGCACATTTTTCCCCCCCACACATGAATTTCCTTTACCACTTCACCACATAACCCTCTGTTTTAACGACGCCTCTGAACAGCCGCGTGTTCAGAGGCGTCCACGTGGACAAATCACCATTCTGGAGGCTTCAAACACTAAAAATGTCTATTACCGTGAAATCGTGCTCTTCCATACATGCTCTAAATCTGTCCTTAACTTTGACTGAAACAAACACGATTGGCTGTAAGATTTTTCCTGGTTCAGCTGTTTCTGGGAGGAAGAGTTTTACATGGAGAGGTGAAGGTAAAGTCATTATTACCAGAGCTTCTCTGTGGTCTTAGTCCCCATCTGAATGTCAGTTAAGATTACCGCCACTTTCACCACAGCTAATCCTAATCCCTAATCCTGTGTGAACAGAGCAGTTGTAAATGTGTGCATTAATATTCCATCATATCCTGTTTACAAGTGGTTTTTTTGTTTATTTTCAAGCATGAAGACGCTGGAAAGAAGTTTCACCTAAGGTTGTCGGAAAAGTCTGTGGTGTTTTCGGCAAACGGCGAACAACATTCCGAACAAAACGAAGCTGGAAAGATCTTGTCAGCGACTCGGACTTTGGAGGTTATTCTCCGTGGACTTTCTCCCCAAACGAAACACGAAACACAGCGTTTCCTCACTGCGTTTCAGGCATTTTAGCGTTGATGTGTGTCTGAATTTGTGACATCGGGAAGAAGCGTCGTACACACACGTTGACAGGAGGTGGCAGCAGCGAGTAAATCGATTGACTCCTCCCACTTGTGGTAGTTTTTTCCTGAAATCCTGTGTGAATTGTCCATTAATGTCACAAACGTCATGTGGTAAAATGACATTACTGCAGCTACACTGTAAAACTAATCCCGCCTGATTATTCCTTTATTTCACCATTTAAAGTGATGGAAGTGAATCCGCGTATCAGTCGTTCTTTCCATATTCAAAGGAGAATCTAAACTCATAAAAAGTTTGTTGTTTGTTGACGCCGTCCGCTCGACGGCGGCACATGAAGCGAGTTCGGGAGTTGTTTGAAAAAGTGAGCGACACATTCCGACATTTCTTCCACGCTGCTGATCGGTCGTCACGTCGTTCGTCCGAACCACGAGCAAAGCCGCACGTTCAGTTCAAGCACAAGAAGGAAAACTTAAATATCTCCACAAAGTCCAAAAAAACAACCCTGAAAGTCTGAAACAAACAATCAAACGACAGTAAAAATGATGAGGAAACGGACTCATGTTGTAAGTGAAAAACCAAAAGTGGAACCTTTTCCACTCGGACTGCGACCTTGACTCATGAGTGTTTACACTTTGATTTCCTGTTCATTAATGAGTGATGATGTTTCTGTCTCTAACTGATCACATGGCTCATAACAAGCGTGATGAATCAATTGTTAACTGTACTGACTAATTATGATAATTACCCTTGTTTTGATTTATTACAGATGATGTGTTGAGCAGTGATTTACTGTCATTGTGTTTGTGGTAATTATCAGGGCCACTGGTTGTTATGGAGACGCAAGAGGACACTTTAAAGTGATAGTTCAGGGTTTTTCAAGTGTGTTTGTATGAAGCACTGACACAAAGGACTTCACTGTGGTGTGAGCCGCCAACACTGGGAACCAGCAGGAAGAACAGACACACACCAAAGCCCATAGAGAAAATCAGTGATTTTACATCACAGCACACAGGAGTTGTTGATCCACTGCTGCCTCCATCACTAAGTTCAAATGTCTTATTTTGGTAAATTCAGCATTTTAAATCCTTTATTTAGATTTAAATCAGTGTCACTAAGTGACCACACGAGGCAGCAGTAGACCAGCAGCTCCCATGTTCCCTGTGAGCTAAAACCACTGATTTTCTCTATGGACTTTGGTGTGGGATAAAGCAGCTGTCACTTGCTGCTGAACATCTTGTTCGTAGTGATGTGTAATGATGGTTATGGTGTGTGTGTGTGTGTGTGGGTGTGTGTGTGTGTGTGTGTGTGTGTGTGTGTGTGTGTGTGTGGGTGTGTTGCAGGTCTTCTGGGTATGGTGGCCCACATGATGTACACTCAGGTTTTCCAGATCACAGTCAGTCTGGGTCCTGAAGACTGGAGGCCTCACAGCTGGGACTATGGCTGGTCCTTCTGGTCAGTTCATGTACACACACACACACACACACACACACACACATACAGACTTGTTTTTATATCTTAGTGAAGACTTACCCTAACCCTAACTTAAACCCAGTTCTACTAAAACCAGACCTTTAACCCTGAAAAAGCCCACAAAGATGGGTTTGTAGATTTTTTGATCTTGCAAAGAAACAAATACAAAAACAAATACACACACACACACAGTACACTATCCAATTTATTTTGTCAGTTCAGCAAAAAAGTTCAGCAAAAAATGTTTTTTTTAGAAACTAAAGAAACCACTCACTCTCCCACACCAAAGTCCATAGAGAAAGTCAGTGATTTTAGCTCACAGGGACACAGGAGCTGCTGGTCTACTGCTGCCTCGTGTGGTCACTTTGTGTCACTGATTTAAATCTAAATAAAGGATTTAAAATGCTGAATTTACTAAAATAAGACATTTGAACTTAGTGATGGAGGCAGCAGTGGATCAACAACTCCTGTTCTGTGATGTAAAATCACTAATTTTCTCTATGGACTTTGGTGTGGGAGAGTGAGTGGTTTACAAACTTCGGTTTCCTGTTGGAAAAGTCTGTCTAACAGTGAGATAAAGTCATGAACATGTTCTTAAAATATCGTCGACTTAAACTGACATAGATTTTATTACATGAGTCTTTTGTTAAGTGGCTAAAATCAGTTTTTTTCTGACCTCGCTGGCAGCCATGTTTTCACTCGTGGTGATGGAACGAACAAAGTTTGTGCTGAACGTGTATCAGTGCATCATACAACACTACAACTTTTAATAAAAAGAATAAATTGTGATCTGTCATTTAACGATTCCCCATTTAAAGACGGATGTGGTGGTTTGGAACATGTCCGGCGATCCGACGTCTCTGAATGTCGTAAACGCGGCTTCATCTTCACCAACGTGTCACCATAACTCTGTCACATGAGGAAGATCGTGAATCTACTTCACCACACTTTGGTTCACTTTACAGCAGGTAAAGAAAGCGTCATCGACTCAAGTCCGTCCTCGTTAGCAGACGTCGCATGAGATGATAAGATATCAAATTCCTGTGTTTAAAGATGAAAAGTGATAAATGGCGTCAGACATTTTGCTTCATCTCTTTGTGGTTTCCTGACTCAGCAGGTTTAATTGTCTTTTCTCGACGTATTTCCCGGCGTATCGTGTTTGGCTCCGCACAGTGGGGCCGTTAACTTCTCCGTTAAAGGACTAATAATGGCAGCCGTTTCCCCAGAGCCTCAACGGCGAGTCAATTAGTGGCACATCAATTACGTGCCCCACTAACATTAAATGGGGAAGCGGGTGAGACTGAATCCCCACAGATGTTTCTGTGAGCACTTTAGAGTCCCAGAGGTGAGTTTTCCATCGAATCCATTTGCGTTGACGTCGCCTGTCGCCCTGAGGCTGAACCTTTAAACGATCATCGAAGAGAAATTCAGCGAGTAAAGACCGAGGATGGAAACTGCTGCCGAATGTGCGTGAACGTCGAGCTTCCAGGAAGCCGCATCACGGCTGACGCAGACGCTGTCCCGGTCCACTGTGGCGAAGACGGAGCAGCGTCTCTGTTCCAACCATCACCTTCTGTCATGGACTGTCCCCACTGACAGAAAGAACCGAATGAAGTCTTAGGTCTTGTCGTAACTGGAGCCCAGATCAGATTCCGTATCCGAATCTGACCTTTCTGACCAAATGCTTGATTGATCCGATCCGTGCGTGTCCATATTGACGTTGTCTCGTCTCGTCTTCTACGTGGATTTCGATAGTTACGCGTGGGGACGGGACGATACCACTTTTTGTGTCTGATTTCCCAAACCGGAGTCTGTACTGATACTGATATCGTTTTAGACCATTAATGGACTATGAAGCTGTGAACAGCACGTTTGTGCCGAGTCGTTTCGAAGACGTGATTCTCCATCTGTTTAACAAATATTCTTCTTCCAAAAAGAAGAAATAAGCAGCCCAAACATGACTCAGCTCAAATGCTTTTGCTGATTTTTGTAAAAGCATGTGATTTATTGTTTTTTGGAGCAAATTAAATTGTACATTTTTACCTGTCTGATATCTGATCCAGTGATTTTGACCAATATTGGTACTGACTGATACAGATTCACATCCATAGTTCCAGGAAAACAAAACGGTCTAAACAAAATAAACAAAATGGACGACAGAAATCTGAGCTCGTTTCTGTCCCAAATGGTTCTACAAACTTTCCTCTCTCCAGATCTTTGTCATAGTTGTTCTGGACGCAGTATCCCAGGAAACTTCAGGTCTCAGACACTCCCACCTGGTTTTCCTGGTACCATTTTTAGGAATGGACTTCAGGTCTTGGGTCCAGACGTGGTCAGGACTTGAACAGTTCACAGGTGGTGAACGCAGCAGACGAACGTCCCGGTCAAACGTCTTGATGGAGCAGGAGGACGGGACATCTGCACAGTGTCCGTCCGTCCAAACGCCGTCTGAAGACCATGCAGTGAATGTCTGAAAGCTGCCACGGTTTCACCTCAGTCTTTTCTTTTCGTCTCTCTCTCTCTCTCTCTCTCTCTCTCCAGCATGGCCTGGGGTTCCTTCACCTGCTGCATGGCCGCCTCCGTCACCACCCTCAACTCCTACACCAAGACCGTGATCGAGTTCAGGCACAAAAGGAAGCTTTTTGTGCAGAGTCTGCGCCAAGAGCACAACTACGTGGACCAGGAGACGTTCCACTACTTCCAGGACCGCTCGCTCCAGTCCATCTCCGGCACCGTTGACATCTACCCCGGCCACAGCGGAGCCAGACCGGGACTCGTTGTTGGCGGGCAAGGTCCTGGATGCGGACCTGGACCCGGACCTGGACCCGACCTTGGGTGGGGAAAGATGAGAGCCGCACCAGTTTCCATGGAGCTGGGGGAGAACATGGACTCTGCGGGGGAGGAGCAGTGCTGAGGGCGAGCGCCATGGCGCGGACTGCTCCTTTAACCGACGAGCCGAGCCACAAAATGGAAGCACAGATGAAATTATCATGGATATATTCTGTGTGTTGTACAAATGATCTCAGTTAAGACATTAAAGATTTTAATGTTTTTGTTTGGTGTCGTTTTTTTAAACGTGGCCTCGTTATGAGGTTACGGTGTGAACTGCTGAGTCAACTTTTCTTTTCAGAGATTCACTTTAAAAAACATTTTAAAAGGGGACATTAAAGGCAAATCTGGGTTTTTTTTCATGACACTTTCATGGCAGCCTGATGTGGAGCCTGCAGACATTCATGAGGACATGTTGCTTTTACCTTTACTTAACTACTTGCATTAAAAACAATAAACATCGTGTAAAATTAAAGTTACATTTAAAGTTGGGATTGTCATTCGTTCCACGCATTAGATGCTGTTACCGAACTGTTCAGTTCAGTGTAAAGGATCAGAGACAGGGACGTCCACGTCTCCTCGCTAAAAGACAAAGCGAATGATCCCAGAGCGTTGAGGACATAAAGACGTCCACTTAACTTTAGAATTGAAGACACAACGGTGAGTAAAAAGAGCACAGTCTGTCATGAATCTGAGCAGCAGCGTTCGTAAACAACACGTCCACCAATTTCTGTTTCACACAAAAAGGAAAGAAGGAAGAGTTTGAGTGTTTTTACAACACAGTGACTGGTCATCAATCTCAAATCCTTCTAAAGCAGAAAGCAACTCAGTGTGTTGAGCAAACCTGCGTTTGGTTTTATCTGCATTTAAAACAAGTTGCAGATAACAACGTGGTTTTTCAGCTCAAATGCTAGTTGTAACAGCAACAGAACAGTAATCCAACAATAATCCAGTAATCTCTGGTGACTGTAAAGAACTTTACGTGGAGGTGAGTGGGACGTCCATCGTCCGTCTTCAGTTGTGTCCAAAACGCTGCTGTGTGTCTTTTAACTGGTACTCGTTAAAGCATTCATTTAAAAACCAAATAACAAGACAGAACTTTTGAATTTTTTTCAATAATAAAACATAAAGGGTGAAGCAGAAGCCGAAGCTTTTAAATATCTACCATTCTTACCTGAAAATAAACATAAATATCAGTATCTAAACGACAATAACAGGCTCAGGTTGTTAGTATGATCATTTCTGCTGTTTCTAATATTTGCACAATAGTTTTAATTTTCCATAACATATGTCATGATTAAGTTAGACTTAATGTCTACAATGTTTTTATGTTTTCACTATATTTAGTTGAACGAAAAGTCAATTTGTTGCTTCACAATAAGGTTTTTTGCAAACAGATTTGTCATCACCTCCTTTTATGTCTTTACAAATAAAGTTGGAGTGGCTGCCGCGTAGTATATGACAGTGTCATCGGCGTAGAAATGAAACGTTGAGCTTGAAATATTTTTATCTACGATTATTTACTGTAACAATAATGGGCCCAGCACAGAGCCTTGAGGGACACCCAAACCCTCCATCTGTGATGAGAAACCACATAAAGAGACACAAAACCACCTCAAAGCAAAAACCACGTCACAAAACAATTGTTAAGAGACACAAATGTCCTCAAAGACCAAACAAAGTTGTTCTTTGGACGTGAGACACTTTGAAACATGTTGAAGAGAAACATGAGACGGACAGACATAGTTAGACAGACAGACAGATGGACAGATAGACAGCCAGACAGACAGGCAGGCAGACATAGTTATACAGACAGACAGGCAGACAGACAGACGGACAAAGAGACAGACAGATAGACAGCCAGCCAGACAGACAGACATAGTTAGACAGACAGATGGACAAACGGACAGATTAGACAGTTAGACAGGCAGACAGACAGACAGACAAAGAGATAGACAGAGAGGCAGGCAGCCAGACAGAGAGGCAGGCAGACAGACAGACAGACAGACAGACAGATAAGTTAACCTCATCATTTCAAAGAAGGAAAAGTTTTAGGAAACTTAAAAAATGACCACAAATAACAAAATAATTTTAAGTCCAAGCGTCTTTATTTACGTTTGATCTTTACAGAATAAGAAACAGTGGAGTTAACACTTTATTTAACTGTGTCACGTGATCAGTTGTTTGTCGTCATCACTGCAGCTGTTGGACCAGCTGTTTGTCCAGCTGTTGGTCCAGCTGATCACAGTCCGGGACCTGCGGCTTCCCCCTCGGCCTGAAGGTCTGGGTCAGCAGCGCCCTCTGGTGGATCCTCCGCTCCCTCTGCCTCCCCAGCAGAGCCAGGATCTCCCTCCTCTGGTCGGCCATGGCCTCGTACCGCCGCCGCTCCTCCTGCCGCTGCCGCGTGTGCGCAGAGACGCGGCTCCGCGGCTCCGGGGCGGACGGTCCGGACGGTCCGGACGGTCCGCCGCGCTGCGGCCGGCACACCGGCAGCCTCTGGCGGATGTCAGCCGACACCAGCCGGGACTCCAGCGGCGGCAGCAGGGACAGCGAGCTCCAGAGCCGCCGGGCGTGGGACACATCCTCCGGGGCAGAGCCCTCAAACACGGTGAAGAAGCGGCGCAAGTCCCGCTGCTCATCATCATCATCGTCATCGTCATCATCACCGGGATCCGCGTGTGCGGACATTTTTATGTCAACAGAAGAAGACCATGTGAAGAGGAGCACGAACAGATGACGCTGTTTGGTGTGGTCACCATGGAAACGCAACTACGACGGCAAGCCAGTAGGAACGAGCGAGCCCTTCAAAATAAAAGCTAATTCACATTTTTATTAACGTCACTGAAAATATACAGAATTGTGTAATAATATAGTCATCATAATTATTTTAAAGCGGGGTCACGTGGTCAGCGCTGACTGACCCGTGTGAGAAAACATGGATGCCAACAAAGACAAAAGAAAAAATACGTTTTTTATCAGGAAACTCCCACACCAAAGTCCATAGAGAAAATCAGTGATTTTAGCTCACAGGGACACAGGAGCTGCTGGTCTACTGCTGCCTCGTGTGGTCACTTTGTGTAACTGATTTGAATCTAAATAAAGGATTTTGAATGCCGAAATGACATTTGTAAGTAATTTGAAGTGACTGATGAAGGCAGCAGTGAATCAACAACCTCTGTGTGCTGTGATGTAAAATCACAGATTTTCTCTATGGACTTTGGTGTGGTGTGTTGAAAAACATATTTTCGTCACCTAAAATCTACAAAAATCTACATCTTCTTAAGTCTATAATATTTTAAGAACATGTTTACATCTTTATCTCACTGTTAGACAAACTTTTCCAACAGGAAAGTGAAGTTTGTAAACCACTCACTCTCCCACACCAAAGTCCATAGAGAAAATCAGTGATTTTAGCTCACAGGGACACAGGAGCTGCTGGTCGACTGCTGGTATTACTGTTTGTAATCAATTAGTAAAAGAAATGTTTGAATTGAGCTTGAGAATTAGTTTAGAGAAGCATCAACACTGTATCCTTCTGTGTTCAACTGGGACTAAAACAACACACTCTGGATTTATTGTTACTTTATTTGGACTCTAACATATTTATTACAGATTTATAACATAATAATAATAAACATCCAGGTTACACATACACACATACATACTGGAGTCTAACATTAACAGCCTCCATCAAATGAACCGAGGCTGTTAACTAGTTCCCTTCATGTTAAAGGACTATACCAGTGTTTTTTCCCGGCATTTATTTTTGCCACAGTTACACTTTGAATCTATCAAACAGTTTTTGAATAATTAACCTCCCAGTTTGTTCCACTTGTTAAATTTTGTTTTTCCTGATCAATCAACTCAAAAGGTCAAATAGTTAAGGATTCTTACTTGTATTTTAATAATCAGGGTGAGTTAGAGACAAATAATCTGCTAACATTATTTTCTCCATTAATGAAGTCGTTTGGTCAATGAAATGATGTCTCACACGTCTTATACACAAACCTAAACAACTCATTTTTTTAGGATTTTTTATTTATTTGTTATGTGGAGCAGAAGATATTTACATTGAAAAATCTTGTTTCAATTATTCATGAAAACACTGAAATCAATTAATCAATAGTCAAAATAGTTGATTAACCTAGTGGTACTTTTTAAAAGTAAACATGGTGACATTTTCCCTCTGTTCTTAATTACATATTTACTAATTATATTGGTTTATTGGTTTCCTTCGTGCCACATAAACAAACATTGATTGATAGTAATGGATTAACTGTTGCGGCACCAGACTGACTGTCTTTCAGGTTGAGTTTGTCAGAGAAAAATGCTTCAGTGACATCACAGGTGGAGATAAGAAGCTCGAATGTGCCCTTTTTATTTATTTATTTTAAACAGACATTTTAGAAATCAAAATAAGCGATCAATCATGAGACAGATTAATAACATTAATAAAATAATCATCTGACATCTCTGGCCTCCTCCAACCTCAAGCTTCTTAAATGCGTCACAAATGTGAAATATTACAGATTTAAAGGTCCAGTGTGTTAGAATTAGTGACATCTAATGGTGAGTCTGCAGACTGCAACACACACACACACACACACACACACACACACACACACACACAGGAGTCCTCCTTGTCTTCAGTGTGTCAGTGGACTACGGTGGCCTTCACACACCACAGAGGACGTCGTCATCCTCTGTTTTTGTAGGAACCTCCTGCTTCTAAACCTTTGCTCAGGCTGGTTTGTTCCTTCTGGCTCCTGGAGAATCACGGAGACAACATGGCGGCCGTTGCCAAGCAAGACCCTTGGCTTAAGTACTTTATTTTATAAATGCTCATTGTAAGTTGACTTTAAAATTAAAGTGTTTATACACTTAATGTTGGTGGGGGAAGTTCCGGCCAATAAATCATCCTGAATGTCACGCACTGGACCTTAAAACCAAACAACAAAAAAAACATGTGAATGATCCTTTAAGTCCTGTAACCTGCAGGCTGCCTCGTGTGCTCGGTGCCGACACCTCAGGTCCGTTAGCGGCCCATAGACGTTCACGTTGACACGGCGTCTCCTCCGTCCAAACTCGTCTCAGCAGCATTTCTTCCCTCTCTTCCGCCGCTCTCGGTCTCTCTGGGCGTTGATGTTGACCGTGTCCTTCTCCCGCTCTCGTTCCCTCTCCGCTCGGTTCTGGCTCTGCTTCTTGGCCCGGAGAACCATGCGGGTGAAGGTCATGAACATCTGAGGAAAAGAAAGATTCCCTCAGATTAGATTTATGTATGAAAAGTGTACAAACATGAGCAGGAGACACTGCAACTGCCAGCAGGGACACAAGAAAAAACGGATTTTAGCCCTTTAACGAAAGACTCCGCTCATAAAATCTATGTCAGTTTGAGTCGACAATATCTTCAGAACATGTTCACGTCTTTATCTCACTGTTAGACAGACTTTTTCCAACAGGAAAGTGAAGTCTGTAAACCACCGACTCTCCCACACCAAAGTCCATAGAGAAAATCAGTGATTTTAGCTCACAGGGACACAGGAGCTGCTGGTCTGCTGCTGCCTCGTGTGGTCACTTTGTGTCACTGAGGTAAGTCTAAATTAACTATTTCAAAAGCCAAACTCACAGAATAAGACATTTGAACTTGATGGAGTTCAAACTGGATGGAGGCAGCAGTGGATCAACAACTCCTGTGTGCTGTGATGTAAAATCACTGATTTTCTCTATGGACTTTGGTGTGGTGTGTTAAAAACAGATTTTAGCCACCTAACAAAATACTTAGCTAATAAAATCTACATCAGTTTAAGTCTACAATATCTTTAGAACATGTTCACATTTTTATCTCACTGTTAGACAGACTTTTCCAACAGGAAAATTAAGTTTGTAAACCACTCACTCTCCCACACCAAAGTCCATAGAGAAAATCAGTGATTTTAGCTCACAGGGACACAGGAGTTGTTGATCCACTGCTGCCTCCATCAGTAAGTTCAAATGCCTTAGTTTGTCAATTCGGCGTTCAAAATCCTTCATTTAGATTTACCTCAGTGACACAAAGTGACCACACGAGGCAGCAGTAGACCAGCAGCTCCTGTGTCCCTGTGAGCTAAAATCACTGATTTTCTCTATGGACTTTGGTGTGGGAGAGTGAGTGATTTACAAACTTCACTTTCCTGTTGGAAAAGTCTGTCTGACAGTGAGATAAAGACGTGAACATGTTCTGAAGATATCGCAGACTTAAGCTGAGGACCGCTCAAAGCCCAATCAGTCATTTGTAAGTCACACGTCACAACCCCCATCCCATTCAAATCAAATTAGAATTCAGGTGAGATCCTGGATTATTCTGACACTCTTGCAGCCGGTGCAACAGGACAAAATAAAGTTACCTCTTCCACGTTTATGTTCTCTTTGGCACTGGTCTCAAAGACACGAACGCCCACCGACTCCCCAAAACGCAGTGCATCGTGGGTATCCACCTGCTTCCTGGCCGGGTCGTCGTTCTTGTTTCCCACTGAGACAGAAAGCAGGAAGTTTTATCTCTGCACTTTAACGACTAGTTTACGGCCTGGATTCAAAGACTGGGACAGTCATTAAACTGAACGGAAAGACAAAGTTGGTTATAGATTAACGTTGAAGACGCTTCACCTCTAAACAGATGAAAGTCATTAACATTTTCACAACATATTTTAGTTTCAACTCAGCTTCTGAACCTTGTTGATCTTTTTCTTGTACAAAGAGAAAGAGACAATCCAACTGTGATTCAAGGTTGAACTCTCCGCTTTGAGGGATTGAACAAAATCAAGGAACCATATGCTTGACATTCAGCGAGTCATGACAGTGGCGTGTTCCTTCCACCTCACACCGCTTCTTTCATATTTAGCGGAATAAGCAAATATTTGCCATACAGACGACATACAACCTTATTTAAAAAGAACCCACATTTTACAAAAAGCTGTGACAGTAAATTGTAAATAAAAACAGAATTCACTGATTTGCAAATCTCACAATCCCATATTTTATTCCCAACATATCAGATGTTGAAACAGAGACATTTTTACCATTTTCATGAAAAAAATAATGGTTTTGATTTACTTTTCCAGCCTTTTGTTGCTTCTGGTCCAACGTTTCTGAGACGTGCTGCTGCCAACAAATTCAAACTGAGCTCACATTTGTCATGAAATGGTAAAAATGTCTGATATGTTGGGAATAAAATATTGGATTATGAGATTTGAAAATCATTTAAGTCCACCATGTCTCCGTATGAAACTCTTCACTCGGCCCAGTCCAGTTCCACGTTGTAAGATTACAACCTTATTATCCATAGATTCTTTTATATCCCATCAAAATAAGCTTTGTCAAAAGCATTGATACAGTACTTTGTTTTAAATTTGACAGAAATAAAATGTTAAAGAAGAAGAATAAAAACTTGCTCCAGGAATCAACCAGGCTCTTATTGGACGACAGCAGCTGTCAATCACACTCATGTCCACTCACATGTGTCCAAGTTTCCATAAATTAGACAACATTAGCTTCCACTCAAAACTTCCTCCCGCAGCCAGAAGAGTCGCCACCTGGTGGCTAAGTGGACACGCACGCTTCCCGACTCACCCAGGATCTTGCAGACGTTGTCGCAGTTCTGCGAGATTTCGTTCAACCACCTCTTCACGTTCACAAACGACTCCGGGTTCGTCACGTCGTACACGACGATGACGCCGTGCGTGTTTCTGTAGTAACTGGAGAGAGAGAGAGAGAGACAGAGGTCACAGTCAGCCGGGTGTCGCACCGCCGTCGCCACGGGTTACAACGCAAGTCACGTGATTACGTTGACGTGATGGTTCGGAACCGCTCCTGACCCGCCGTGTCCCAGATCTGAAGCTTCACACGTTCTCCTTCAATGTCAACTGTCCGGATCTTAAAGTCCACTCCGATGGTGGTGATGTAGCTGCCTGCAGGGGACGCAGGGGACAGGGAGGACAGGGAGGACAGAGGACAGAGGACGCAGGGGACAGGGAGGACAGAGGACAGAGGACGCAGGGGACAGGGAGGACAGGGAGGACAGAGGACGCAGGGGACAGGGAGGACAGAGGACAGAGGACACAGGGGACAGGGAGGACAGGGAGGACAGAGGACGCAGGGGACAGGGGGGACAGGGAGGACAGAGGACACAGGACACAGAGGACAGAGGAGGCAGGGGACGGGGAGGGCAGAGGAGAGAGGACGCAGGGGAGAGGGAGGACAGGGAGGACAGAGGACGCAGGGGACAGGGAGGACAGAGGACAGAGGACGCAGGGAGGACAGGGAGGACAGAAGACAGAGGAAGCAGGGGACAGGGAGGACAGGGAGGACAGAGGACGCAGGGGACAGGGAGGACAGAGGACAGAGGACACAGGGGACAGGGAGGACAGGGAGGACAGAGGACGCAGGGGACAGGGGGGACAGGGAGGACAGAGGACACAGGACACAGAGGACAGGGAGGACAGAGGACACAGAGGACAGAAGACAGAGGACGCAGGGGACAGGGAGGACAGGGAGGACACAGAGGACGCAGGACACAGAGGACAGGGAGGACACAAGACGCAGAGGACAGAAGACAGAGGATGCAGAGGACAGGGAGGACACAAGACGCAGAGGACACGAGACAGAGGATGCAGAGGACAGGGAGGACACAAGACGCAGAGGACAGAAGACAGAGGATGCAGAGGACAGGGAGGACACAAGACGCAGAGAGGACACAGAGGACGGAGGACGTAGGACAGGGTGGACAGAGGATGCAGAGGACACATCACAAAACAGCAGCAACCAAAAAACACACACACACAGTCTGGTTTCCATGACTTCAGAGGACATTACATTGACTTCCATTCTTTTCCTGGAGACTTACTCTAGCCTTAACCCTAACCCTGACCCTACGGGACTTGATTTTTGTCCCCATAAGGAAAACAAGTCCCCATAATGTGAGGAAGACCAGCTACACACACATTTACTCTTATGATAAACTTTTTAGATTATTCAACATTGATATAATATGAACGGACAAACTGATGGAGGTTGTGACTGAATGAAACGTCCCTCGTTCTTTCTGTCCAACAGGTTCAAACCCCTGCAGATCAGCTGACTCGTCTCCATTAAACTGCTTCTTCGTCTCTAACGGTATCGATTTTGGTTCAGTGGCGTGAACAATAACAATAACTCACCGGAGAAGGAGTTGTCTGCGAAGCGGAGCAGGAGGCTGCTTTTCCCCACATCTGAGACAAAAGAAGACGAGGACATGAACGTCAACCGACCGAAAACAGAAACAACTGGACACAAGAGCAGCTCCGGACAAACTCGGGAGGAAAATTAAGTCGCAAAGGGATCGACGTCCACGAAGGGTTTGATTAAAAAACAGACAAATCCGTCGCACATTCACGGCCACTCGACCCCGAACCGACACAACACAGGAACCGCCAACTTCGTCTGGACGACCAGGAGCCGAGAAGCCCCTCGTTGTTTGGTTCTGATCCGTCACAGGTCGACTTTTAGCCAAGAACCACGAGCTCCGCTAACAAACGCTTATGTAAAGGTTATGTATTTTACACCTGAACCAGGAGAGACAGCATCGTTATTAGCAACAGCAGTCGCTCTCCACCAGGGGTCACCAGCGATACTTGTCAGAGGGCCAGAATTTTTCTTGACAAACATTTTGGCCTAATAATTTACGATAGTTAAATTAAAAGGCATTTTTAGCCTTTTCTCGACTGACAAGTTTGTTTAAAACTTGTTTTTAAAACTTTGAAATAAAAACAAATGTGAAGTAAAGACATTAAAAGAAGAAGTTATATAAGTCCGGAAAGTTTGCCGTCAACAACGCTCGTTGCTTTGTTATTACACTATCCAATGGTAGCATTCACGATGTTAGCATTTATTAGAAGGATGTTTTCCATAAAAGTTGTGTCCTCGTCTCTTAAGATCATCTATTAACTCCCAGATTTCTTTTGCTGCGTTTCATTTACACCGGAAGTCGAAACTGAGAGTCGTTTCACTCCCAGTTCTGACAAATCAGAAACAAAATGGACGCAAAAATATCCTGGGCTAGCCAGTGTTAGCAAATACAGTCGCTCTACGCAGTACTTTGCTCCCACACACAGCGTAGCAACACGTCTACGGATAAAAGTTAAACAGCATCACGTGTACGACTGATTTACTGCGAAACGAATATGACGGTGAGATCGCTCCGAGTTGGAACGCAACACTGGTAAGTTCTGGAAATGAGGGAACATCACATGATTCAAAAATGCTGGGTTGATGGTTGGTTGGTTAGCTTTAGCATTAGCTCCTGTAAGTGTTCCCAGGTCATGAGGATTTTCTTTCTGACTGAAAAACTTGGAGCAACACCCCGAGCTGTGATTCCAAGATGGCTGACGCCGCTTCTTGATGTGTCAACTCATATTGCTAACAACAGCTAGCCCTGAAACACGTTTGAAACGTTTGAGCAGTCGGAGCGATGATTTTGGGGCGATCGTGCAAGAAATGCGACGCAAAACACACCAGGTGCTAAGCTAACACCAATTTAAGAAATAGTGTTCACACAAGATGCGACGCAAATTTTTCGCAACGTGAGTTTACATTCAAAATTAAGGCATGGACGAGTGTGGATGTGATTTTTTTTTTGCGTTGACTGGGCCGCGATTTGTGTGATTGGCGACAATGCTACCAACGCTCCAGGTGAAACGTTGGCTAAGAATCGCGATGACCAGCCGCCGGCGAGATTCTCCAGATGACGTCACGTACTTGCCGGCGTCCAGATTCTACGTATCATTTTCGTGTTTGGGCACTTTGGGAGTTCGTAAGTTACTGTACGCACGCCATCTCACGGATCGGGCACGATTGACCGATACCGTCACACGCCGCGGGATCACAGTGGTGCATTCAAGTGCACAAAAATGCACTAAAGTGACCCCGCGACGCAAAGTTTGCTGTGAAAATGCACTAACTGGAATCTCCAATGATGAGCAGCTTAAAGAGATGGTTGTAGTCTTTCCCGGCCATGTGGACGCTTCTCAAACGCTAAACAGTTTCACGGGAGGCGGCGGCGATGCTCCTTCTCGCCGTAGCGCCGCCGGTTTGCTCCAGCTTCCGATTGCTACGATCTCAAAGTGGCATGAGTCCAGAGATCAGAGACATTTTGTGAACCTGTAGCTTCTGTCCACGCAGCGTGGCCGCTGCTGCCGCCGCTTGTCTTTCCGCCCGACGACTCCGAGTGGCGGCTCATCTAACGTCCACGGCGCTGTGACGGAGGGACGTGGTGATGAGCGGCGGTTGCTACGGCAGCAGATGATTGAAGACCCGGTTACAGCCCTGGACTCCTTCACTTCCCCATCCCTGTGAGAAACTACAGTGTTCCTCTTTTCACAGGAAGTTCAGAGGCGGTGGCGTCTGCTGACGTCCCTCTGAGTCCATCTCTTGATTTCACTTTGGTTCCTTTGCGGCGTCGCTAAACAAGGTCCGGCTTTAAAGGAGCTAAACAGACAGAAAGAAAGAAGGAAACGGGTTAAATCGGAGATTAGACGACATGACATCAGTCCTAATCTGTGTGTGTGTGTGTCTTTACTCCGCCCTGTTCTCCAAACAGCTGAGTCACTAAACAGAACTTCCTCATTCTGCCTGGAACGTTAGCATAGTTAGCTCAACGGTGGGTTATTTTTAAAAACAGGAAACTCTCTTCTCAGTTTGTCATCACTTAGTAAATAAAAACAGCAGTTATGGGATTAAGAAGGCAAAAATCATGAAATATAACATTTGGCTGCACACTTTCAAACATTTGTACGTCAAAAATGTTGACTTCTGCTTCACCATTTCCCTTTTTATGTGTCAGAATTCATCTTTTTATTCTCCTAATTTTGTTCCACTTTAACTTCCACTTTTCAATCTCAATAATTTGTCTTAATCTCATGTTTGATTTTTTTATAGTCTACATTTTCCTTAAATCTCATAATTTTATAAACATTATTTAAATTTTAGATATCACCATTTCATCTCTTCATTTCAAAGTTTCAACATTTTATCTCAGATTTCTTACTATTTTTAAATTTAACTTTTTGTTTATTATCTTTTAATTTCATTTTTATCATACAATAATAAATTAGTCACTTCATATCAGAATTACTGCGTTTAATCTCATTATTTTGACTTCTATCTCATAATTCTGAATTTAGTTCATACATTTAACTTTTTATCTCACATTTCATCTTGTATAGTTTAGATTTCTTACTTTTCTGTTCTACTTTTTTTTGGCCCTTTACACGTTTTGTTTAATCTAGTCATTTCCTCTGAGAAGTGTTAAATCTCATTGTTTTGTTCTTTTTCTGTTTCATTTTTTTTTTTTTTTTTCCATTTTGAATCATGACTCCGGCTTTTTATCTCAACGTTGCATGTAGTATGTGCATGTATTTTTTAATTAAATAATTTACTCACAATGTTGACTTTATCGCTTAAAACTGACTTGTTGAACTGAAGACATTTTAGCTCTTTTTGCATACTTTCACTTTCCGTTCGCCAAACGTCACTCAAAATCATGTCACTTTTAACGAAATCCACGTCAAATGCGCTGCGTGTGATCAACGGTTACTCGTGACCGCGTGGGAACAACGTCCCGGGACGCGGTGGTGGATTCGGCACACGTTCGGGAACGTGACACTCACTCGTTTGAACGTGAAGGCGTACAGATGATCCAGCGGTTCATGAGTGGGTTAAAGTTTCCGCTGAGAGTGGTCATCCATGAGCCGAAGAGTCGAACCGCGACGGGAAATTTCCTCAGATTCAGGGGGAATTTCTTCACATTCAAGGGAAATTGCTTCAGCCGGAGAAATCCACGAGTCGCGACAGGCCTCGATCACGTCCGCGTGGTTCCGTTAGACCCGCGACGTTGTCGACGGGCGAGGAAACGTCCAAACTTGTAGGATTTTTAAATGCAGTCTGGAGTGTGGGAGTCTGGGCCCGGCCCTGGCCTGGCCGATACTCCGCGACTTACGACGCCGGAAAACTTCCTCTTCCCCCGGATAAACTGTCACGGAGCCTCACGGTCGCGGTGGTGGTGATGGTGTGCGGTAAAGCCGGTGCTCAGGCGGCGGCTCATGTCCACAGAAGGCCGCCGCAGACAGTCACTGCGGCCCGGTCAGAGTTTTCGACCACACCTGAGACGGGCTGCGGCTGATGACCCGAACTCATCATCATCTGATGCTGCGTTCAAGTCACGTGGGAAAAAACCTACACGTCAGACCGAGTCTCAACCCACGGTGTGTTACTCAAATCCTGACTTAATTTAACCAGCTCATATTACTTCATATGACACCGGATGAATGAAAAAAATACAATGATAATAATAATAAAAACTTTACATAGATTATGTCTTATTTATGTGAGAAAAACCCCCAATATACTACGATAAACAAATAGGCTATACATTTGGAAAAATAGTATTTTTTCAGTTTGTTTTTTACTTCAGCCTCTGGTTTGCTGATCAAACTTTGGTAAAACAGGCAAACAGACGTTTGTGTCACTTTGTAAACTCTCCCACACCAAAGTCCATAGAGAAAATCAGTGATTTTAGCTCACAGGGACACAGGAGTTGTTGATCCACTCCTGCCTCTATCAATTAGTTCAAATGTCTTATTTTGTCACTTCGGGGTTTTAAATCATTTATTTGGATTTATATAGGTTACGAAAACTGACCGCACGAGGCAGCAGTAAACCAGCAGCTCCCGTGTCCCTGTGAGCTAAAATCACTGATTTTCTCTATGGAATTTGTTGTGGGAGAGTGACAAAATGCTCACCTAATAAAGGCTACACTCACTTAAGTCTATGCCATCTTAATATGTCCATTGCTTATGTTATTCATCTAGAAACTAAAGAAACCACTCACTCTCCCACACCAAAGTCCATAGAGAAAATCAGTGATTTTAGCTCACAGGGACACAGGAGCTGCTGGTCTACTGCTGCCTCGTGTGGTCACTTTGTGTCACTGAGGTCAATCTGAACAATGGATTTCAAACACTGAATTGTCAAAATAAGACATTTGAACTCAGTGATGGAGGCAGCAGTGGATCAACAACTGCTGTGTGCTGTGATGTAAAATCACTGATTTTCTCTATGGACTTTGGTGTGGGAGAGGTTATCCATTGATGTCTTGTCATTTAGCATATTTTTACTTTTATCTATTGCTTTATGTCTTACTTATCTATTTAATTTCATGTTACCCATTTATTTTATTTTTTTAGCATTTTATTTTATTTTAAATAGCTTATATTGCGGAAACTTATTTGACTCATTTTAGCGTAGTTTTTAGTTTTTAACTCCAGTGTTTCCTCAGTGGGAGCCCTCTGCACTGGGGGGGAGGCAGTTGTTTCTGGCACTGCGGTGCTGGCCCAGGGTCCGCCCTCCTCCAGGGAGGATCACTGCTCTCCCACAGCCGGCCCAGGGGCTGCCCAGGTCGGACACAAGTCTGGCATCCCTCCCTTGGTTCCCTGGAGCTCCGCCTTGCTCCAGAGACACCCAGGGGCCCCCGCTCAGTCCACCCCTGCCCTGCCCCTCGGCTCCCTGGAGCACCACTGTCTGTGGTGATGTGTGGCTCTCTGTGATAATGTTTCCTCTCTGCTTCCTAACAACCATATAAACCATTTTAATTATTACCCCTTATGTTTTGTCGCTCGTTCCTCATTGACGAGTAGAAGGGAAGCGAAACTGTTTTTATCATGTGCAGCACTTTGTGCTACATTTGTACTGTACAAAAAGTGCTCTATAAATAAAGTTTTGATTGATTGGTTGATTCTGTTGTACGAACGCGTCAGATTCCAAGATGGCTGCCACCTGACAAAGGTCGGTTTGCTGCAATCCATTTATATTGGAAGTTGGAGCCGAGAGTGACGTCAGAGTTTGTGTTTGTGCTGTCAGACTTTATGACCGGTTTATAATAATCAAATACATTCACAGGTTAAAATATGTCATTCTTAAAAAATGTTTGCAACTAAATTAAACTTTAACTATTTTAATCATTAATAATTAAAACCAGTTTCTCTGACTTTTCAGCTTCTTAAATGTGAATATGTTCTGGTTTCTTTGTTCCATTTAACAAAGAAATCATTAAATCGGAACCATTTTGGTTTGTGGACAAAACATTTGTCCTTTTAACATATAAAAAGTACATTAATAAAAGAAGAGACTAGTATCTGAAATGAGAGAAATATTTACATATTTATATGCTATATCAAGCCTTGCAGAAACAAATTTGTTGTGATTTTTATTGAGATTTAATGACAAAAATATAGCTCACT
The DNA here is from genome assembly GCA_016785285.1 of Brachirus orientalis. Lineage (NCBI taxonomy): Eukaryota > Metazoa > Chordata > Actinopteri > Pleuronectiformes > Soleidae > Brachirus > Brachirus orientalis. The sequence continues at coordinate 420,235 of JAFBJR010000492.1, read as the reverse complement.
GTAAAACAGAAACAATTCATTTTGTTTAATTCATTGTTTGGATCGATCGATCGAGCAAATCCAAAACATAAAATAATGTAAACTTTAGGGCAGTGACACATTTCCAGGTTTAACAAACTGATCAATATTTTCTGGACCAAAAAACTAATGGATTAATCGAGGAAATGATCAGGAATATACCATTTTTATATTTATGCCTAAAATGGGGGTGGACCATAGCAAATAATCAAACGTCACACAGATAAAATGCACAATTGCCTTTAATTGTTATTATTAATCGTTTTCAACAAAGAAATGAATCACATTTCGGTTTCTGCTCACATTAAACGGCATCTGTTACATGTTAATAACCAAAATACAGACGGATCATATCTACAGGTAAGAACACAGTGGACAGGACACGAACAGAGGACGGCGAGACGCGTCCTCGGCTGTTTTCATGTGTGTGTGTGCGTCCATGTTTCTTTGTCCAGCTCATCACATCAACAGTCTCACACACCTGCAGGAGACGAGCATGTGGCGTCTCTCGTCTCCTTCAGACGTGTGTGTGTGAAGGTCAGCAAACATCTCAGGTGGAGCAGGAAGGACGCTCACTTCCTCCGTCTGCTGCTCGACGAGCGGCTCGGTGACCGTCTGCTGCTGCTCCTGCCAGGACAGAGACAGAGACGAGGACAGAGACAGAGACGAGGACAGAGACGAGGAAAGAGACAGAGACAAGGACAGAGACAGAGACGAGGACAGAGACAGAGACGAGGACAGAGACGAGGAAAGAGACGAGGACAGAGACAGAGACGAGGACAGAGACAGAGACGAGGACAGAGACGAGGAAAGAGACGAGGACAGAGACGAGGAAAGAGACAGAGACGAGGAAAGAGACAGAGACAAGGACAGAGACAGAGACGAGGACAGAGACGAGGAAAGAGACGGGGACAGAGACGAGGAAAGAGACAGAGACCAGGACAGAGACAGAGACAAGGACAGAGACGAGGACAGAGACAGAGACGAGGACAGAGACAGAGACGAGGAAAGAGACAGAGACAAGGACAGAGACAGAGACGAGGACAGAGACAGAGACGAGGACAGAGACGAGGAAAGAGACGAGGAAAGAGACATAGACAAGGACAGAGACGAGGACAGAGACGAGGAAAGAGACAGAGACAAGGACAGAGACAGAGACAAGGACAGAGACAGAGACGAGGACAGAGACGAGGAAAGAGACATAGACAAGGACAGAGACAGAGACGAGGACAGAGACGAGGAAAGAGACAGAGACAAGGACAGAGACAGAGACGAGGACGGAGACGAGGACAGAGACGAGGACAGAGACGAGGACAGAGACGAGAACAGAGACAAGGAAAGAGACAGAGACGAGGACAGAGACGAGAACAGAGACAAGGACAGAGACGAGGACAGAGACGAGAACAGAGACAAGGACAGAGACGAGGACAGAGACAGAGACGAGGATAGAGACAGAGACGAGGATAGAGACAGAGACGAGGACAGAGACGAGAACAGAGACAAGGACAGAGACGAGGACAGAGACGAGGACAGAGACAGAGACGAGGATAGAGACAGAGACGAGGACAGAGACAGAGACGAGGCAACCCCCGCTGCTCCTAATCCTAGGAAGGTTTCTGGTCTAGTGGGTAAATGAATAAAGTACAAACAAACATAATAGTTTATATACCATAGATGTAACTTTTGGTGGGTAAGGCTCAACTCTGTGAAACATTAATGTCACATTCATGTCATCTAACAACAGAAACACAGCCAGACTTTTATTTTGAATTAGTCTCATGAAATGAAATTTATCACTGAGTGATTATTATTTTATTTGTGGCCGTTGGCTTCGTTAATGCTGTTCTGCGCTAGAGAGATGACACCAAGCATTTGCTAATCCAGGTGTACTTCCTGTTGCCAGCAGGTGGCGCAGTTAGTGGGTTCACATGTTGTCACCCTGGAAGAATTTAGACTCTCAAAAAAACCCCATTAATCTGACGTTAGAATTCAGCTCCTATTCATATAGACTTCCATTCAAACAAAGTTCTTACTGCGACCAGTGGAGTCGCCCCCTGGTGGTCACAGTTCCCTGTCGAGCCTCACCAGCAAACTATAGAAGACGACACCCACTTTTTTCGGAGTTGTAGCTCATATATAAGAAGGAAAAGCGCGAATTATCCTTTAAAATCTGGGCGGGGACAGACCTGTGATTGGGCGATGTCGCCGCTGCTCTGGCGAATCTGGGCGGAGAGTAACTGAGTGAGCGAGAATCTCGCAGTGAATCCGCCGGAACCCTCTGAGGTCGGACGGCGCTGCGAAAACAAACAACAAAACACACGACGTGAGCACGGCACGGCCCGGCACTGCCCGGCACTGCCCGGCACTGCCCCCCCTCTGCTGCAGTGAGACATAACAGGGGACACGAACAGAGACGGGCATCGGGTCAGTTAAAGCTCCAGCGTGCAACTTTTATTTACATTTATTTTGGGTCACCAAAGAAACGTGAAAACATATTTTTTACTGGACTTTTAACGTAAGAATTATTAAAAACAATAAAATAAAAATAGTCCGAGATGTTTGTTCTCGTCGTTTTCTGCTGTGAAATAAATCGTGAGAGTTTGTCGTCTTTAAAATAAAAAGTGGGTAAAATGCTGGTGGGGAACAGTGGTTCCCAAACACTGGCTCAGGACCCACAGATGGACGTTCCTTCAATAGATTTAAAAGTTACATAGTGGAGCTTTGATTTTCTTTTCCTTGATTTGTGGTGATGTTTTGGTTTTCTTCGTCTCTTCTTACCTCTTATCCTTTGATGCCTTGTCATTTTCAGATGACGACGATGACGAAGAACTATTCTGAGTTTTGGTCATCTTCCTGTTTTGTTTGTTTGTTTTTTTTTAAAAAAGTGAAAAGGTGACTGTTAATAAATTAGGACATACAAGCAGCAGCAATTATTCCGTTATTATAAAAGTTAAACTAAACGTTTTCAGTTATTAAAACCAGTTTTTGTGATTTTTCAGCTTCTTAAATGTGAATATTTTGTGAAAGAAATCACACAAACGGAATCATTATTACGGACAATCATCATTTCCAGGTTTGATCACTATTTTTCAACATTTTCTGACATAGTACGGACCAAACAACTAATCGATTAATGGAGGAAATAACTGACAGATTAATCGATTAGGAAAACAATCATCAGCCTTAGTTTGTTAGTTTCAATCATCACATTACATACATCCATTATATCATTATTGTCTCTCTTTTTCAAAGAAAAAATTCAGATATACATGAAAAGAGCATCAGACCTTGTGAAGTAACGGCAACATGATCCAGCAGAGGGCGCTGTGAGCACAGCTTAACCCTGGACTTCTAAACTTACCGTTTTTCTTGCTCCCTCTCGGAGTCCGAACTGTCGGAGGAGGAGGACGAGGAGGAGGATGAAGAGGAGGACGAGGAGCTGGAGCTGCTGCTCCTGCTCGCTTTCTTATTTGCCTCCTTGCCGTTGACGTTTCTCTCGTTTCGGTCCGTTTGGTCTGACGGTCGAGCGGCCGGCGGCGGCGACCGTTTCCTGTTTGGAGCTCGTGGCGACTGTTCGGTGTCCGGTCGGCCGCGGGGCGGCGACCTCCTGGACGCCGCGTCCGAACGCTTGGAGTCGGAAAGCGAGTCTCGTCTTCCTGGCGGCGGAGCGCGAGATGGGTCTGTGGACGGACGGCATGAAGAGGAAGAACGACTCTTCTGCTCGCCGTCCTCGCGCTCTCTTCTCCTCTCTCGCTCTGAAAAGGTCTGTGTGTCTTTACTTTTGTAAGGAGGCGAAGGCGAGGACGAGGAGGAGGAGCTGGAGGAAGAGGAGGAGGAGGAGGAAGAGGAGGACGAGGAGGAGGATGAAGACCTGCCAGGCTGAACATCTCGAGGCGGCGGCTGCTGCGGCTGCGGCTGCTGCTGCTGCTGCTGCACCTTCTCCCTCCCTCGCTCTTGTTCTGCCTCCCTCTGTCTTGTTGCCTCACGTTCTCGTTCCCTCCCTCTTTCTCGGGAGATGGAGCGACTTCTCCTCCTTCGCCGCGGTGGAGACGGAGAGCGACGGGACCTGGTGGACCAAAATATCAAACTGTAAATGTGAGAAAATAAATAAAACTAGATTTGTCGCTACTTTTTTGAAAAAGTTGCTACGTTAGCAACACAGGCCCCGCCCCTCCAAAGATCCTGCTAATCTGAAAAGTCTCTAGCTGTCAGTAGGTACTAAATTTAAGTGAGAAAAGTTCCTGTGGTGGAAAAAGGCCTGTTTATCTGCTGCTCATCAGCTGTGGAAAAACCTACATCAGTCGACCTGTAGCTGAAACTGGAGGTAAAGACTCGAGTTGAAGTCTGAAGACAGTGACGTCCTTCATGTCAAACAGCACAGACATAAAAATGGACATTCTCAGTGACTTTTTTTAAAATATAATTTAATATAATTTTTTTTCCACCTCTACCAAGTGTAGTCAGTTCAGAATCATGAATGGAGTTTGCTGTTTTATTTTTTAAGCCATGTTGTCCAGCCTTAGTTTGAAAGTTCACGTCTTACCTGCTGGGGGGGCTTTGTCTCCTGGGGCTTTGTCTTCTGGGGCTTTGTCTCCTGGGGCTTTGTCTCCTGGGGCTTTGTCTCCTGGGGCTTTGTCTTCTGGGGCTTTGTCTTCTGGGGCTTTGTCTTCTGGGGCTTTGTCTCCTGGGGCTTCTGGACCTGCTGCGTCTCCTTGGGCTTCTGGACCTGCTGCGTCTCCTTGGGCTTCTGGACCTGCTCCTTCTGGCAGCTCGCTCACGTTCTCTGTCCCTCTGTCTCTCTCTGTCCCGCTCAGACCAGGCCGCAGGAGGAGACGCTCTCCTGGAGCGGGACAGGGCCTCCTGATACTGCCTTGGTGGAGTGCGACGGGCTGGGGAGGAGGTGGTGGTGGCTTTTTGGGGAGGAGACTGTGACCTTGTGGTGGAGGGAGTAGGTCTTGCAGGTCTCCTGGCAGTGTCCTTGTCCCGCCCTTTGTCCCCTGACCTTGTTTGGTCTGCTTCGGCCTCAGGCCTGTTGCTGACTCTGTTGGCCGGGGAAGGAGGTGGACTCGGGCTGTCCACCTGTGTGGGGCTGTATCGCTCCTGACCTCTGGTGCGGGGCGGATGATTGTCCACCGAGGATCTGCGAGGAGGCCCGTCCCTGTCACGTTGGTCTGCTCCATGTCCTCTGTCCGTCAGGGGTCTGAGTGTGTCCCCCTCGGAGGCGGAGGCCGAGCTTTCCTTTCGTCCGTTGGCTAAATACCGATGGACAGCAGCACCGATGGGATCAGGTGCACTGGTGGCGGGGTTTGGGTTTTCCCGGCCCGCTGAGCCGGGCTTCACGACTTTACCTTCATCCTCAGAGGAGGAGGAGGAGGAGGAGGATGAAGAGGAAGATGAGGAGGATGAGGAGCTATCACTGTCACTGTCACTGCAGCTGCTACTGCTGCTGCTGCTGCTGCTGCTGCTGCTCTCCTTGTCCTTCCTCTTCTCAGCCACTTTCACCCTCTCGTCGCGTTTGTCCTTCCTCTGTGGACTCCTCGTCTTCTCTCCATCGTTCACTTCTGGCCTTTTATCCGCCGGTCTCGAACGCTCTTGTCTCTTCTCTGCAGATGATTGGACGACCTCGTCTCTCTTTCTGCTGCTCTCCTGAGCTCGCTCTCTGTCCTGTCCTCCCTGCCTGTCCCTCTCCTTGACACCCTCCGTCTTCTCCTGTCCTCTTCTCTCGCTCTCTCTGTCTCGTTGACCTCCTCTGGAGACAGGTGAACGGGAATTGCGAGGTGAGTGTCCGTCCCTTTGGTTGTTCCTCTGTTGGTGAAGAGACACGTCCCTCTCTTGTCTCTTCCCTGCGTCTTTTCTGCTGTCCTTTTCATTAGGCACACTTGAGTGAAGCGCTCTCTCAGTTCTGTGTTCCCTGTCTCCACTCCTCTCCTTTTCAGGAGACGGTGAAGCAGACGAAGAGTCGTGTCTCCTCTTTTGTTCTGGTTTAATCTTTTCTTTGTCACGCTCAGCATCTCTGCCTCTGTCCTTCCTTGTCTCCTGCTTAGGTGGAGGAGATGCAGATGAGGAGGAGTCATGTCTGGTTCTCTGAGGAACGCTCTCCTTTCCTTTGTCGCTCTTTTCTCTGCTTCTGGAACGTCGTCCCCTCTGCATGTCTCTGCTTATGGGACTCTGTCCTTTCTCCACGTCTCTGCTTCTGGAACGCCGTCCCTTCTCCACGTCTCTGCTTCTAGAACGTCCTCCCTTCTCTGAGTTTCTGCTTCTGGAACGGCGTCCTCTCTCTATGTCTCTGCTTCTGGAACGCCGTCCCCTCTCCACGTCTCTGCTTCTGGAACGCCGTCCCTTCTCCACGTCTCTGCTTCTGGAACGCCGTCCTCTCTCCAGATCTCTGCTTCTGGAACGTCGTCCCTTCTCCACGTCTCTGCTTCTGGAACGTCGTCCTCTCTCCAGATCTCTGCTTCTGGAACGTCGTCCTCTCTCCAGATTTCTGCTTCTGGAACGTCGTCCTCTCTCCAGATCTCTGCTTCTGGAACGTCGTCCTCTCTCAGCGTCTCTGCTTCTAGGACTTCGTCCTTTCTCAGCGTCTCTGCTTCTAAGACTCCGCCCTCTCTCAGTATCTCTGCTTCTGGAACGCTGTCCTTTCTCAACGTCTCTGCTTCTGGAACGTCGTCCTCTCTCAGCGTCTCTGCTTCTAGAGCGCCTTCCTCTCGCTCTGTCTTTGCTTCCAGAACGCCTCCCTGTCTCCCTCTCATTATGTTCCGTGCTCCTCGAACGCCTCCTTTTCTGCGCGTCTCTGCTTCTGGATCTCCTCCCTTTCTCCTTTTCCAAGCTTTTGTCAGTCTGCGGTGGAGGAGACGGGGATGAGGAGTCATGTCTCTTCCTGGCAGATGTTTTCCCCATCTCACTCTGTCGTTCGGCCACTCTTTCGACATTCAACCTCTTCTGAGTGGAGAAAAAAACAATTTGCTGGTGAAAATTTTAATGTTCACAATAAAGTAAAAGGCATAAAATACCTACAGATGAAGACAAATGTCTTTAACATGGTCCTGTCTTACCGCTTCACCTCCCTGTCGCCCAGGGTTCTGCTCCTCGTAGCCTCGTCTCCTCCTCTCTGGCGATCTCTCCTTTCTTTCGTCTTTTCTTGCCGTTTGCTCCCGTTGACGTGACATCGTGGCAGCTGGAGACGGGCTGTTAACACCAACAGTTGCAGATGTTGAACATTAGTTTAGATTAAGATGACTTATTTGGATTTAATCCCCTTTAGCTGGTCCCTCCAGTTCATTTTTTGAAAAACGTGGTTCATGTTTGAAAGCTGGGAACTGCTGTTGTACCTGTGAGACGAGCGGGAGGAGACACTGCTGCGTCGCATCGACTTTGTTTTGGGAGGACTTGAACTTTCGCTCTTTTTCCTTTTCTTCTTCGAATCCTTGTGTTTCTCATCTGAGGAACTTTGAGAGGGTGAGAATAACAAAAAGGTCACAGCATGAACATGAACCTGGTTTCACACCACAAACCGACACTGGTTTTGATCTGGTATTAACATCCATCATGAGTCATCTGGATTTACTCATTTCCTTCTCATAAAGTAGTAACGTTTATGACAGAGAGTCACGACCTTCTTAGAGCAAAAAGTCGCCGACAAATCACCAACGTGTCAACACAGTTGTGTGGTCTGTTTGATTTATAATTTTATTTGCCCCTGGCTTGGTTCATTCTGCTTTTCTTTCTTCTATTATATCTGTAATGTGTATAACGTTACAGCACCACTCACAGGCCTGGCATATGTACTACAGCGTTTTGAGTTGACACAATTTTTTTTTCAAAATGGAAAGAAACAAATTGTTTCTGGGTGAATCTTAATTGTGTCGAGGCATTTTCACCATTTTGTTCGCAACTTTCCTGAAAAACTTTAGATAAACACAAAACTGGTTGAGCTACAGTCCTGCTCTCTGTCGCCCTCTGCCTCTGTTACTGGTACTGCAGCCTCACCGCAGCTAGTCTGCTCTTCTTTATTTCATTTCCTTATCTTTAAAGAAAGAGATCTAGTTTAGTTCACACTTTCTTCCTTCTTTCAGACACAGCCCTTAGATTGCGTTCTTATATTCTGTTTGTTTCAGTTTAGATCTCTTCACTTTGTATGGTGCAAATAGTGTTTATTCATTTTATTGATAATTCTGGCCTTTGCTGGAATAAATCTATTAAGTTTGCCCTTGTGAACAGTTGTTATGTCAGTGTGTATTTGAATGAACGGCTGATCTCATCTGATTGTCACGTGGTCTCAGGAGACACATCGAGGATGTGTCCTCATGCCCGGTGTTAACGGTCGTACTTTGTCCACGTGCGATCGGACCAGTAGGGTTAATAACATTAATACCAGGTCTGAATGAGGCCTGAATCCACTATAAATTACAGGAAGTATATCCTGCAGCTGGAAACTGGGGAAAAAAAGCAACAAGTCTGTACAGTTTCCTCGTCCTACCTCTCGTCGTCTTCTTCACTCTCTTCAGATGCCTCACTGAAAGATAAATTTCAACATTCACTGTCAAAGTAAAGCAATTCTGTGAACAATACTTAAAGGGTTCTGAGAGTGAAATACCGTTTCTTTTTCTTCTTTTTGGATTTCTTCTTCTCTCTGCGAGGCGATGGACTCTCTGAGCTGCTGGAAGACAGAACAACAACAACAAAAACAATTATACAAAAGAAAAAAGATCTGAGACATCACGTGTCGAGATCACGACCTTTGCTTTATCTCACCTGTCTCTGTTCTTGTTTTTCTTTTTCTTCTTACGACTGCGCTTTTTGGGAGGAGAATCTGAGTCGTCTGAATCTTCCACCAACCTGATGAAAATAACAGAGTTCACGTTTCACTGTGGAGATCAACATTAGAGCCACAGTAGCTGACATGACGCAACCAAGGTACATGACGCAACCAAGGTTTAGACAAACATACGACTGTACATGACTGATTGCTGTGTTTATAATAGGTCCTGTTCCACCGCAGAATATTTTTTCATTTACCCCAGATTTTACCCGGGGAAAAGATTTAACCGGGAACTTTGGAGGGGCGGGGCTGTGTGCAGGAGGACGCCGATTTGTGGAGCACACTTTTTTCAGCTGTTTCAGTGTTATGAACTTAGCAACTTTGACGATATATATTTAACCTAACCCTAACCCCAGCTTAACTTTAAAACATGTCTTCACCTTAAAATGGAGTCATTTACGTTATGGGGACTTGATTTTTGTCCCCATAAGGAAGACAAGTCCCCATAATGTGAGTGTGGAGACACATTTAGGTCTGTTACATTTGTAACTGTTTTATAGTTTATCCCTGTTTATTAACATAAAACTGTTTTTGGGAAACAAACGCAAGCAAGTGATCTGCCGCCATGTTAAATGTTTGGACTCCACGTCATCAGCGACAGTTAAGAACTTTGACTCGGGTGAATGAAGTTCCTTGAAATGTTGGTGGAAAAGAAGCTAATGATGGGCTGCTCTGCCACAAAAGAGCTTTTATAACTATTGTGTAGGGCTGCTAGCGAATATTTTGGTAATCGAGTATTCTATTGAATATTCCATCGATTCATCGAGTAATCGGATAAAACATACTTTTATCCTCTTCCTCCTGTTACTTTGGCTTTGCTGCGTTTGCTCATATTCACTGTTTTCGGTCCCGGCGTCTGCCATTCTGTACAGCCTAACTGTCCACACACTTTACCCAAAGCCCGCTTCCGTCTTCTACCGCTTTGTAGGACACATAACCTGTGATGTAAGCACGTTGCGTCACACTAAAAAGAATCCGTGCGAAATGTGAGCTTTAAATGTAATTAAACAATTAATCGAGGCAGAGGCAGGTTTTTCAAGTCACTCATAAGAAATGTTTGTCTCCCATTCATGATTATCACGACAACAGAAATTCACCGCGATTATCTTTCCCAACACGATGAGCGATGAAAGCGCACGTCGTCCCGTCACTGTCGGTGGGTTCATTGTTTGTGTTACTCACGTATATTTCTGTTGCTGCAGCCGCTCCCTCTCCAGACGCTCCTGCTCTCTCTTCTCCTTCTCTTTGTCCTTGCGGTCGGCGTGAAAGGACGATCCATCCACGTAGTCGCTGGAGATTCCAAACGCGGCGCGCAGCCGGTCGTTCTTCTGCTGGTTCGCTGCAGCCAGAGCATGAGTCTCTGTCGCCCTGAGAGTCACAGGACAAACAGCTTTCTGTTACCAACACTGTGTTCAAGGCCCATGCACGACTTTTACTTTTACAGCAACAGTTAACTGGTGCAGCATTCGTGCAGCATTAGAATAAATCTGTTCCTGCAGAAGCTCAAATGGACAAACTAGCCAGAGCTTGTGTTCTGTATTAAAAGCGTAGCATGTCAACAAAAAAGAACGACATATTTACTGGTTTGTGAAGGACACAGTTAATCCCCGAGTCCTGTTTGTTGCAATCTGCAGTCTCACCTGTAGATGTCACTAATTCTTAGAGCTGGCCAATTTCAGAGAGAGAGAGAACTTCTAACTAATGGGTTGTTAAGAGTTCATTTAACTGACTCATCGTGGATTCCTGCTAGCATAACAGGAACCCACGGAGGGCACGGGAGACATGCTACGACCTAAGCTGTCCAACACCGTGCATTTTTCACTCTAGATGTGAATGATTCTCTCTCACATGTGAAATATTCTACTCTTGTTAGAAGAAATAGACATCCAGACTCCTCTCAGTCAAATCGAGCATCCATATGTTCTTCACTAGCTTGTAAAACAAATAAAAGTATCTTTCCTGGAGGAAATATCTCCCCTGTGATTTCTGACCAGAGTCTATAAGCCAAGCAGGAAAGTCAACACAAGCTCAAGTCTTGTTGCACTTCAGTGTCAGTTGTGGTGAAACGTAAACAGAGAGTTTTGACCGTTTAACTTTCTTCACTGTGACTCGGTCACAGCAGGTCTGTCAGTGTGTGTGTGTGTGTGTGACAAGCAGCTGGCCCCGCCCCCTGCACAGACACAGACAAATGGTGCTTCCTGCTATACAGTTCTAGCACTACTTGGTTCTACTCGGCTCGGTTTGGTATCAGACTCGTCGTTTTTCATGACGTTCCTCCTGGATGTGGGTGTGGTCGTCATAGAAACAGCCGTGACGACACAAACACACAAACACGTGACGGTCACAGCAGTTGTTTTCTTTTTCCTCAGTGTTATAAACAGATGAGTTCACTGAATGGTTCAGTACTTCCTGACTCCGTCTGACACAGTCACTGAAGTGAAATACGGCTGAACGGCTTGTGATTGGGCTCACCATCTCCGTCTTTCAGCAGTGCTGTCGCTAAATACACCAGACTCCTCTGTTAAATATGGACATTTTACAAATGTCCTTGTTAAATGTTGCAGATTAACGCATGTTTTCAGGATTTTCAAGTCTTTTTAACTCATCTACAGTTCAACATTGTTCGCACTCGTGACTCTTCCAGTGACGACGCTCTCTGACCAATCAGTGGCCGGCAGTCTGTCCACGTCACATGTTAGTATCAGAGCAGGGACTAAAAAAAGGACCAGGTTCTATTAATGATGGAAAAGCAAACAAAAATGAGCAGAGCCGAGTCGTGCTAGAACTGTATAATGGAAAACACAGATCTCTTCTCAGGATTGGGAAGAGTGAAAATCCACCATAAACAATAAAATTGTGTCCAGCGCTTATTGACACTAGGGAATCCCAAAATTTTGACCCAGAGCTCATTTAGTACAAGGTATCTGTACCATTCCTGATTGTAAAGTAGCAATGAATTGACTGTCAGGTAGAGGGCACAGTGCCCCTGATATATAATAATTATTATTAATAAATAAATGTGTAATTGACACTTATTCAATATATGATTATCAATGCAACAGCATTTCAAACCAGGAAAAGTCATCAAAGATACCGAATCACACCATAAAGATAAAATAGCCATATACTGCCAGGCCCTTTGTCACAGCAGCCTTTAATCAGAACAAGATCTGTTTCAAATGGAGGGAAAAATACGTGTCGGACTTACGTTGATCTCTCAGAAGTGGGCGGAGCCGGCTCCTGCTTCTCCTGCAGCATCATGCGGAAGCTGTTCACCTTCTCCTCAATCTCCTCGGCAGAATACCTAAGCAAAAAAGATTCAACGGCGTACAGAAGAACGTGAGCGTCAGTGGGAAAACAGGCGAGCAGCAGCTACGCGCCGCTCGGCCGAGCTGGAGATCTTTCTGTTTCTGTCATGCTAATAATTTCTTCTCCATCTTCGCTATGATGCAGATTCCCGCGTCATTTCTGGGGAAACGCGTTGGCGTACGTCTGTTTCTGTGAGTGCATGCACGTTCAAAAACAAGTCATACAATCTAAACTGAACCAATAAGTTAAACTTGGCAAAGTGCTCCATACTTTTCTTAATTTTATCCTCACACTGAGTGAAAGAAGGACCACAGAAAACAAGATAATACGGTCACTGGGCTTCATGGTGGAGTTACATCCAACTCCAAAAAACAAGTGCTGGGTTTGTTTGTATAAACATTTGAGAGACTTATCTGATGCTATGAATTAAAAAACTTTTAGTTTTATTTGAAAACTCTTTAGGTGAGAGCTTCTTTGACTCACATTATACATAATGAATGTCTGTATATTAAATATATTATTATTTTGGAGAATAAAAATGATAAGAAAAATGGTAGAAACACAAATATTCACATTCAAGAAAACGCTAAATTCAAGACTGGATTTAAGTTATATTAAAAACAATTTAAATCAAATAATTACTAACCAAATCAGGCCACGACTCTTTTGTTTGTTTGTTTTTATTTACCCTTGTTCCTCCATCATGTCCTGCAGCTCGGCACATTTAACCTCCAGCTGCCTCTTGCGCTGGTGCTCCAGGATGTCGGCATTGGGCTGCCTGTTGAGCTGACTCTCCAGCCTCTCCCGGTCCTTCTCATCACGCTCACCGCCGCGCTCGTCCCGCGGACGTTTCACCCGCAGGCTCGACAGGTTGCGCTGCACGTAGCCATTGGTTCCACTGCCCCGCGGTGTCGTCAGGCCAATCCCATTGTACATGGCTCTACGGAACCGAAACAGAGACGTTTACAACGACGAAAACCACAGCGTTTACAGACATCGACTCTGTGGACACAATGACACAAACACGTGACGGTCAAAGCAGTTGTTTTCTTTGTACTGAATCATTTTCCTCAGTTTTATAGAAAGATTTGTTCACTGAATGGTTCAGTACTTCCTGCATGAGCGGAGCACACACTCCGTCTGACACAGTCACTGACCCTGTGAAATTCTGGACAGATTTAAAATCTCACCCCTTTATTTCAATTTCAACCACAACGCTGTTGTTTGTTCCCATTATCTTTTAAAGACACTGGCCTTGAGAACCTGATGATTTTAACATTTTCACATTCATGAGCATAAATCATCTAAAAATCACTCCTTGAAATTATTTCCATAACTAAACCATTGAAGCTAAAAAGGTTTTTTTTTTAAAAATAATATATTGTATCAATTAACTGTATTGTTAATTAAAAGTACTTTACAACCCTCTTCTTCAGTACACACAATAAATATTAGTTCCCATTAGGGCTATGAATGACAATTATTTTGATCAATTATTTTCTTTATTAGTCCATTTTATTGGTCCATAAAATGTTCTTCATTGTTCCTCACACCTGGAAACGATCATGTTCTCAAATGTCTCGTTTAGTCCACAAATCAAAAATGATTCACTCTATGATTTTTTTGTTACATGGATCAAAGAAACCAGACAATATTCACATTTACACTTGTTTACTTCAAATTAAAACTTTTAGTAATTGATTAATAATCAATTAATTGTTGCAGTTCATGTCCTTCATTAATTACGAAATAAGGTATTAATTAGATGTTGATTTTATGGTGCAAAAAATAACCCAGAAAACCACCCAGAAAATATTTAAAACAACTCAAACCAATTAATCGAATTTCAAAATAGTTGACAATTAATTTGGTAATCGAGTAATTGTTTCGGCCCTGGTTGGCATTTAATGTACCCATTCTTTAACAATATTCATTCTCTCTGTATTTACACTTTTAATTTTACGATGCTCTCTTGTCATAAAAATCACTTTTATTTACAACATTTACAAATGTTCCAAAGTCAAATCAAACCTCATCACTTACTGCAGGCGTGCGACTTTATAGTTTAATTAAGTTAAATGAATCCGGGCATCACTTTGACTTAAAAAAATGCGTTTCTATTTGAAGTCATTTCTGAAGATTTTATTCAAATAACACAGAAAACACGTGCGTCAGTCGGAACGGGCCTGGAGCTGCGTCCGTGTTCAAGACAGCTATTTACGCTAGAATCAACATAATCACTTTAACATTAGCTCCTGTTTCTGGTTATTGCTATTATGAACACTAATGTAGTTTATTAAACACGTCGCTGAGTTCAGCGTTTTCAATTTTGGGGCCCAAGCACAGTGAACCAAACCGAAGCTAACTGGCTAGCCAACTAAGTTGCTAACGTTTTCATTACGTACCAACGTTCAGCTCCGGAAGCGGAGGAAACTGTGTGGGCGGGACTTTTTGTGTCTCTGATAAATGTCCGACAGAATCCGACGCTTGAAGCGATCGTGTTATAACAACTGCGCCTCCAAAAACGCGAAGACGACAGGAATAATATGACCAGTTAGCTTTCAGCTAGCTGAGCTGAGCTCCGCCGAGAGGAAGGAAGAACGAGACGAAAAACCAAGTGACGTCATACGCACGAGAAGCGCGCCGACGCTGAGGTGCGTTCAGGGAAAATCAGTAAAACAAAGACGTTGCTTCACTTATGTGTGAGACGACATTTCACATTTATATTCATCAGACTGTGATGATTCACTGTTATATTAATCTATTCCTAAGTCCTAATAACGACAATCACAGACGAAAGAATTCATGTCTGCAAATATTACATTAGATTCGGGTTTATTTGCTCCAAACAACAAAGAAATCATTGAAACTGAATTATTTTGGTTTGTGGACCAAACAAGATCATTTGAGAACGTCATGATTTCCAGGTTTATCAAACACGGATCAAGTTTGTGGAGTTTGCATGTTCTCCCCGTGTGTTCATGGGTTTTCTCCAGGTTCTCCAGTTTCCTCCCAGGGTCCAAAAATATGCAGATTTGGGGATTAGACAAACTGGACACTCTTAGAGGTCCACAGGTCTGTAATATTGTAGTTTCAGCCTTACTATGTACAGTGCCTTGAGATTATTATTATTATTATTATTATTATATCTGTGGCTTTGCACTATTTTTTGAGGGGGTTAAATGCATAAAAACATGGCATGGAGGTCAGGTGTGGTGAAATAAAAATAGATCACCCAAAACAGAAAATGTCCTGTAACTTGTGAGGGCCCTTTCATGACTGCCAGTATCACGAGCAGTCCTAGTTATATGTGTGTGTGGGTATATATTGTATGTTGTGATTTGGTGCTATATAACTAAAATTTAATTGAATTGAATCATAGTCCGAAATCAGTCTTTTGCTGTCACATTCACGTTTGTCAGTTATTCTAATTATTCTTCAAAGCCATTGTAATTATGTTCAATACATATGAGATTCTCGCAGTTTCCAGTATAATGGCCGATCATTGCGTCTGCCATTAACGTACCACGTGTCTTTCATTTCCATTTCTACGTGAGAAAACCCTTGATGTGTGAATTTTGTCGGAAAATCTGCTTTTATGACGTAGCACTATTTTTTTTCAATCTGGCTGATGTAACACTACATTTCCCAGAAGTCCGTTGGCCATTTTTTGACGCAGAATTTCAGATAAAAACTTCCTGCCAGGGCTCGATCGTTACAGTGACAGTTGAAGCGCCGAGGAGGAAGCGAGTGTCCGGGTTCCTGCTGCTGGGTCTGTGTGGGCTCGTTTCTTTAAAAAACAGAAAAGTCGTCAAGACAAACCGACGCTGCTTCGCTAACCATGGCTGAAGGCGACAACAAAAGCGCGAATCTGCTTGTGAGTATTAACCGCCGCTTTAGCGTTAGCTTCGCGTGCTGCTGCGGTGGCGTTCACGCACCTGCTGATATACTTTTTTTAAAAAATAAGCACGTAAATAAATAAATAAAAATAATTATTTTGATCTGTCGAGTGAGAAACATCGGAACCAGCGATTCTTCTAATCTGTGATTCTAAAGTCCGTCACAAAAAACACGCTGCGTCTGTGATAGCAGGTTTGCAGCTAGTTAGCTTGGTCGCGCGCATGTTAGCACTCGTTAGCT
The DNA here is from genome assembly GCA_016785285.1 of Brachirus orientalis. Lineage (NCBI taxonomy): Eukaryota > Metazoa > Chordata > Actinopteri > Pleuronectiformes > Soleidae > Brachirus > Brachirus orientalis. The sequence goes on along the minus strand of JAFBJR010000492.1, from coordinate 403,950 downwards.
TCCGCAGAGACAGTTCACCGGTGGACTAGTTAACGGGCAGTGAAGGCAACTGACCTTAACTATTTTACCCACGGTCATTTTTTTGTTTTTCGCCCGACGGAACGATACGCGTCCACGCTGAATATTGAACGAACCGTGTCAATACTGCACAGTCACGATGGGGAAGCGGCGTTACCGCCGTGTGGTTAATTACCACCAGCTGAAGAGTAGCCAATGCAACGGAATTGAACACTTCCTGTCACGGCTGTCTCGAGCAAAGCAGTAGTATTGTGATGATTGTAAAAAAAATGCTTTAATGTTTTAGTTTCCACATGAAAGAACTGGAAGGATAGTAGAGGAACAATCGTCCTGGAGGAAGAAATGAGGTCAGGAAAACCTCCCGAATGATCGTGGTTCTCAAACGCTTTATATCAAGTACCACCCGAGAAAATACTAGGCTCTTGAAGTTACACCATTATCACCGTTAAAACACAGTGGTGTAAAAAGGCCAAAGTCAGCTACAGGCTTTTCACAGGAGGCGGATTTATTCCCAATAAGATAATCTGCACTCATTATCCTCATCTTCCCTAACGAAGATTGAGGTAATTATTATTATTTAATTATAATTATTTTCTTATTTGTTTCATTTTCTATGCACTCCAGTCAAAATTCCTCAGCTCCACTCCGACCACGTATCCTGGTTTATAGAGTAGAACAGTATTTCTGACTTTCCTCCAAGTACCACCCGAAGCTCGCGTACGACTCGTGGTACACATACCACAGTTTGAGAACCATGGATCAAACGTTTTAAGTAGAACTCAGGTCTATGTTTCATAGTGAAAGTAAGAGCATTTCTACACAAACAATGTGAAGAGAACTCAAGGGATTGGGACTGAACAGCTGTGTCGCCTGAAGAAAACCACTAATCAGTGAGGACAACAGGAAAATGGAGCATAAAGATTGGACTCTGGAGCAACGGAAGAAGGTCATGTGGTCTGATGAGTCTGGACTGACCCTGTTCCAGAGTGGTGGGAGCATCAGGGTAAGAAGAGAGGCAGATGAAGTGATGCACCATCATGTACAAGCCTGTGGGGGCGGTCACATGACCTGGGGTTGCTGCAGTTGGTCAGGTCCAGGTTCAGCAACATTATGAGGTCAGCTGACCGCCTGAATATACTGAAGGACCGGGTTATTCCATCAGCGGATTTTTTTTCTTCATATTCCAAGATGACAGTGCCACGATTCATCAGGCTCAGATTGTGAAAGAGCGGTTCAGGCAGCAGGAGACATCATTTTCACCACAGAGTCCAGACCTGAACCCCATTGAGAATCTATGGGATGTTCTGGAGAAGGCTTTGTGCAGTGGTCCGACTCTCCCATCATCAGTACAAGATCTTGGTGAAAAATGAATGCAACAATGGATGTAAATAAATCCTGTGATGTTGCAGAAACATGTTACAAAATGTTCTAAAATTACCAAATGAGTTAACAAGCTTCTTTAACATGTTAAGATGAAAAGAATCTTAAATCTTAAGGTCCTGGAATGACTGGAAAGATGCAGCTCCCCCTTCTGGTGGTTCTGTTGGTGCGCTCCAGTTGTAGTCCTAAATCAGATGTCGGATTGAAAGGGCGTTCTTGTTGTGGATTTCAAACTAGTTAAGTTGGCGCAAACACACTGACCCCAACGTGGAATTCCAAGATGGCTGCCACTGATGGCGCGGCTACTTTCACCGCTAACGGAACGTCACGGTAAATCAGTTGTTCAATTTTTATCCAAAGACGTGAACAAAATAACACGTAGAACATAGTTATTGACTGGTGTTGCTAACGCTGCCTAAGATACGTCTGTCAATGTTGTTTTTTTTTTTTTTTAATTCCAACTTCAAAGGAACATGGTCAACTTGAAAGTGAGGTCACTTCCTCTTTCACCACCAGTGTAAATGGGACGCAGCATGTTTATTGACGAGCAAGACGACGTTTTCAACTCGCTCACTGATTTTCTGTCGTCACGATTTGATTTGCTTGATCATGGTAAAACTTTTTGCGTCCTAACTGATGTTTTCTGTGTCGACTGTCGAGCATGACTGCAGCTTTAGTTCTAATCTTGGAACTAGAACGACATTTAACTTTAGTTTTAGTCTGTCACTTATTTTCTTAATTGTTTATTTGTTTAGTTCATAAAATGTTTGAAAAAGTTTTCCCAAGCTTTCCTAAACCTTGTTCTAGGGCCGAAATGATTGATTACTTAAATTAAATCTACCATTTTTGATAATATAATAGGTTGAGTTTATATTTTGTTTTTTTAGTTTGTGAAATGTGTTTTTTTTTTTTCTCCATTTAACAAAAATCATTAACTTAATCATTTTTCAAGACATTTGAAAACGATCAATTGATTATGAAACAATTGCTAGTTTCAGCTCTAGGTTTTTCCAATTTTAGTTATTTCTTTGTCAAATGGAGCCAAAAAAAACAACTAGAAAATATTAACATTTAACAAGCTAAAAAACAGCAAACATTCCACAAACACTAATGTCCAAAACAGAATCCTTTCACAGATGAATGCAACTGTCAGAATTTAGAGTTTAGGTCTGTAATAATCTATTTTATTGTCAAATAATGAACGTTTTTATTTTTTTTATTATTTATGTGAAATAAGAACAAACCCCTTTAGGGTCTTTTTAATGTTTGAGAATAAGACTGACACAAGCTTGACGGTCGTTGTGGGTTTTCACGCACGTTGAGGGTTGACCTGCTTTGCACTTGATGGCTGAAAGGACTAACGGCTGCGTTGAATTGTGTGTTGAGGCTCAGGAAACGGCTCAGCTGGAGGAGCAGCTGCAGGGCTGGGGTGAGGTGATCCTGGCCGGTGACCGCGTCCTGCGCTGGGAGAAGCCCTGGTTCCCCGGAGCCCTGATGGGTGTCACCTCCGTGCTCTTCCTGTGAGTTCCTTTTCACCTCACAGAGGTTATTGGATACAGCTGGTACATAGCACACATTTCTTTGCGGCTCGATACACTTTGCTCCCATGTTTCTGAATAGAGCTGACGTCACACAACCGGGGCAGCGCCCCCTCTGGCAGAAAACACCTCTTTTGACGTTCTAGATTAGAGGAACCGTAAATTCCGCTCTATAAGCCGCTACTTTTTTTCCCACACTGTGACCCCTGCGGCTTATTGAGTGATGCAACTTATTTATGGATTTTTATGTTTTCCTCAATCGCCCCACTGGCATAAATAAAGTTTTCTGAATCTGAATGGATATTTACTCCGGCCACCAGAGGGCGCTCGAGCAGCGCAAGAGCAAGATGGGCAGGTTGAAGAGATACTGTAATGCGATGGGGGAAAAAAGCTGGTATGATTATCTCATTTTCCTGCTGTATTACAGCCATATATTACATGTGTATATATATTACAGATCTTTATGGTATGTATGTGTTACATACCACAAAGACCTCATGTTTCAGTGTGGACCCCGGCTTATAGTCGGGTGTGGCTTATATGTGTATTATTTTCTTACATTTCATGAAATGCGGTCAGGTGCGCTCTATAGTGCGGAATTTACGGTAACTCGTGATACATGCTCACGATACGGAGATTTTGTCTAGGTGAGGAAAAAAATGTCTGTAAAATATTAAAGGTGACGTAGAATTGTCTTTTTGAACCAAAAACCCAGATTACTGATGTCTACTTAGATAAATTAAATCATATTTATGGTCAAAAACCTCATAGTCTCTTCAGATTAAGACAGATTATTGCTGCTCTCTGCCAGCCTCTGAACAGACACTCTGTTTCTGAGCTAATGCCCCGCCCCCCAGAACAGAGTCTCTTGTGATTGGCCAGCTACCAGCTGACTGACTGCTCCACAGTGCTGCTGCTTCTTCTTCAGGTTGAATGTTCACGTCCATGACCAGGAGTAGCTGGGGGGGGGGGGTTCAAGGCAAATGTGCTAGTTACGCAACATTACACTAGTTATGTAACGTAAGTTACGCAGGTAAACAGAGAAGCTCTTCTTTGTCAGAAGTGGCTGAAGTGTTTATTGTGACACTTCAGTGATGTTTAGATACAGGAAGGACACGGGGACACACCAAAGAACATCTGAAACTTGATTTTCCACTGAATGTCCTCTTTAAGAGATGCAGCATTTCTCTATTTCTTCACAACGTAGAAAACAAAGTGCATAAAGTTTATGCATTGAACGTGGATGAAGCATCTCCTAACGTAACTTCCTCCTCTGCTTAAATGAATAAGGGAAAGTTAGGCAGGAGTTACGTGGCCGAAGAAGACGAGTTTACAGCTCTATGTCGGAAAAAGCTACATTAAGAGATACTCCACCAACGTGTTATGGAAAAAATAGAGAAATCCTGAACTTTTAACCTTTCACTTACCCTTTTCCTTTTCTTCAGATATCGTAATGTATCGCTATAAAATTCAGCCACATTTTCATTTTCTGTTCGTTCTGTTGCTGTTCGTGCCCGTCAGTTGTGTTTATCGGAACTCGGCCGTGACAAACCGATGTCGGTTGCCTGAGAGCTAATGAAAGTTGTGTGGGTTTCACCATAAACCAGATGCTTTTAAACACCCTGGTAAATGTCGTCATTTCTGCAGAGACGCACCAAGTCCACTGAATAAATTCTTATGATTGGACTAGAAAGATTAGTATGTATAACTGCAGTCATTTATGAAATATATTTATTTTGTATCTTTATATATTCATTTTTTTAGTTTTTTAAATCAAGCGAATAATGCTGCTTTCTTTTTGCCAAAACTGCATTCTTTTTTCTTTTTCTTTTTTTTTTGAAGTTCCTCTTCAATGCACACGCCCTCCTTGTTTACTTCTCACTGGCAAACATGTGTTTTCACTTGCAGCTCCGTTTTACATTTGCACACGTCCCTCAGTCTTGTTTCTTCATTGGAGCCCACAGAATGATGAAGCAGCTGCAGTGAAACTGGTTTATAACGTGCCCGACTGCTTTGTCGTTGTGCTCCAGGCTGATTTACTACCTGGACCCGTCCGTGCTGACGGGAATCTCCTGCACCGTCATGTTGCTGTGTTTGGCCGACTACCTGGTTCCAACACTCGCTCCCCGAGTCTTTGGCTCCAATAAGTGGTGAGTGGCAGAGAATGACTTGATGAATTTATATTTTCTTGTGCAGTCTAGGCCCGCCATTAACCGATTACTTAATTGTCCACTAATTTGATAATTGAGCGTATCATTTTAGTTTATGGACAAAAGAAGACATTTGACATCATTTCAGGGTTGAAGAACACTGATCAATATTTTGACACTTTATGGAATAAACAAGTAATTGTGTGGGTCTTGGTTAGGGCTGGGTGATATTGTCAAAAACTAATTTTTTTTTTTTTTGGGATGTTGACAGTAATAATCCTAAAAATCTCATTTTAATTGCTCCCAGTTTAAATCAATGGAAATAAGTAAATATTCAATGACCTGCATTGTAGAAACACTGGACTCTGGTAAACTTTCATAAGGTAAATTTTGCAGCAAAGACCAAATGAAACGATTTCAAAGATTTAGTTCCGGAGGCTCCTTCCTCATGTGATCGCGTAGGCCCTCTGGTGGTCATGTGACCCTGACTCCTGCTCAGTGCTGCGGCGAGGAGGGTGTGGAGTTTCAGTGTGCGTTTCATCTATTTTTGTGATTTTAATTTATTTAAACACCCAATAATGTCACTTTGCATATCTACTGTATATCTTGCTGCTCACCTCTATTCTTGGTGTAATTGAATACTCTCTGACAGCTGTAGAGGCTTTTGAAGCTGTGCCAGGTTAGTTGGAATGTCCAACACACACACACACAGTAATTATGTTTTCATTTACTTGATTCTGATTTATTAAACAAGACACTCAGTTCACTGAATCTATGTGTTTAAGTCTACAGTATCTTCAGAACATGTTCACGTCTTTATCTCACTGTTAGACAGACTTTTCCAACAGGAAAGTGAAGTTTGTAAACCACTCACTCTCCCACACCAAAGTCCATAGAGAAAATCAGTGATTTTACATCACAGCACACAGGAGTTGTTGATCCACTGCTGCCTCCATCACTAAGTTCAAATGTCTTATTTTAGTAAATTCAGCATTTTAAATCCTTTATTTAGATTTAAATCAGTGACACAAAGTGACCACACGAGGCAGCAGTAGACCAGCAGCTCCTGTGTCCCTGTGAGCTAAAATCACTGGTTTTCTCTATGGACTTTGGTGTGGGAGAGTGAGTGATTTACAAACTTCACTTTCCTGTTGGAAACGTCTGTCTAACAGTGAGTTATTAAAGTGGCAGACATGAAATCAGGCGTATCAGACTCTTTTGAAGCCAGCATTTACGAAGCACGGAGCTCTTTGTTCTCTCAGATCATCTTCTTTTGACTCGATATGACGAGTTGAAAGCCGACTTCTTGGGTGCGACGCCTTCACGCTGCTCTGACTTGACTCGGCTCTTAACTGGGCCTCGTGCATGTGGTGTCGACAACCAGACACCAAGGACAAGATAGAGTGACGGTCTGTCGTCCACCGGTCCTCTTAAGCCCTGTTATATGACCCGTGTGTGCTGTGTCCACTCTCTCTGCACCACTGCACATTTTCACACACAGCAGGAGTGGAACAGCAAGTTGATTTTAGAAGTTTGACCGCGTCAAGTTTTAATGGCAACATTGTTTATTTATATTTACAGCTCGGTAAAGTGTAGCTTCTGATGCTGATCAGTGGAGTGAAGCTCAGACCGTACATCAGTCTTGGACTGCAACTAATGATTTCATAATCGCTAAGCATGTTGGTTACTTTCTCCATCAGTCGTTTGGTCAGTAAAATATTTTTCAAACATGGAAATGATGATGTTCTCAAATGTCTCTTTTTGTCCACAAACTTAAATGTTTTATGTTTTAATGATTTCTTTTGTTTTATGGAGCAAAGAAACCAGAAAATATTCACATTTAAGAAGCTGAAAAGTCAGAGGAACTTGTTTTAAAGGTCATTTTGTAGTCAGGACTCTGATTTTCTTAGGTTGTAACTACCGAGTTTCTTTCCAACTCGGTAGTTACAAACACTGCTACTTTTACCCTTAATCACACTCAAGCTGTAATTGTTTTGCAGTAAATTATTCATACACATTTGTTCAATTTTTAACCGCAGACATTAGAATTGGGCAATGTCTGGAATTTGATATCATGATATTGAGCCGCCCACATCTCGTGATAGACAATATTATTTCAACATTTGACTGTTTTGAAGAATAACAGGACTGAGAATGTGATGTATTTTTTTTTCATGTTCCACACGTTTTATATCAAACATGTCGCCTGTTTGTGACCTTTGACTCCTGAACTGCGTTTGCCACTGTGGTGTCTGAGGCTGAACCCTGTGTGTGTGTGTGTGTGTGTGTGTGTGTGTGTGTGTGCAGGACCACCGAGCAGCAGCAGCGTTTCCACGAGATCTGTGGGAACCTGGTGAAGACCCAGCGCCGCGTGGTCGGCTGGTGGAAGCGTCTCTGTGCCCTGAAGGAGGAGAAGCCCAAGATGGTGCGTTTATCAAAGACGCTTCACTTCCATAAACTAATCGATTAGTTTCAGTGAATATTTTCTGGTTTCTTTGCTCCAAATAACAAAGAAATCATTTTAGGTTGTGGACAAAACCATCATTTCCAGGTTTGACAAACACTGATCGACATTTTCCAACACCACATGGACCCAGCTAATAATTTTTATAGATGCACTGAAATAAAATTTTTTTTTTTTTTTTTGGCCGAAACCAAAAATAATGAAAAACTTGGCCAAAAACTGAAACATTGAAATTATTACGGCCTTTTGCTGTTGTGGTTGGGACCAAAGTGTTTACGACTACACATGGACGTTTTTCTGTCGCAATCAGAACGAATGTTGTTGACGACGTACAGTCCAAACATTTAACATGGCAGTGGATCAATTTATTGTTTATTTCTCAAAACCCCGTTCTTTTCAATAAGCACGGATATTTGCGTATATATAATTATAATATACGGAGTATTTTTGTCTGTTCAGTGCAGACGTGGATCTGAGGGCTGAATGCTGTCATGATTGAAGAGCTTTTTCTGTGGCCTAGATAAAAATATCTGCTGCTCCACTTAAACTGACTTTAACTGGGACACATTTGAGTTTAGAAACTGAAACCACAAACCTTCCTGTTGCAGCCGTGATGCAACACATCGCGTTTGCGGATCTGAATCACCATTTCTATTTGTTTCCTCAATTCTGTTCTTTTTAAATATTTTACACTTATTTCACCAACAAAATTGAGTGTTTGGTCTTTTAACAATTATTTGCATAATCTATTAATCTGTGTTTTTTTTGATTAGTGGTTTGGTTCATAAAATGTCAGAAAATATTGATCAGTGTTAAACCTGGAAATGATGATCTCAAATGTCTTGTATTGTCCACAAACAAAAATGATTCATTTTTAATGATTTTATTTGTTGTTTGGAGCAAAGAAACCAGAAAATGTTTACATTTAAGAAAGTGAAAAATCACAAAGTGGTTTGAATTATTAAAAAAAAAACCTCATGATAAAAAAAAAACAAACTTTTTTTATCATGAGAATATGAACAGCGATCAATGTAGTTTGTTTTTTAACTGGAAACAAATCACGGATTAAGGCTCAACCAATCGATCACTCGGTTGTCGTGAGTTGAGCGTCGCCTGACTCGGTTTGTGACTCGGCTGAACCTCGCCTGACTCGGGTTGTGACTCGGTTGAACGTCGCCTGACTCGGTTTGTGACTCGGTTGGACGTCGCGTGCCTCGGTTTGTGACTCGGCTGAACGTCGCCTAACTCGGCTGAACGTCGCCTGAACGTCGCCTGACTCGGCTGAACGTCGCCTGACTCGGCTGAACGTCGCCTGAACGTCGCCTGACTCGGCTGAACGTCGCCTGAACGTCGCCTGACTCGGCTGAACGTCGCCTGACTCGGTTTGTGACTCGGTTGAACGTCGCCTGACTCGGTTTGTGACTCGGTTGAACGTCGCCTGACTCGGTTTGTGACTCGGCTGAACGTCGCCTGACTCGGGTTGTGACTCGGTTGAACGTCGCCTGACTCGGTTTGTGACTCGGCTGAACGTCGCCTGACTCAGCTGAACGTCGCCTGACTCGGTTTGTTGAACGTCGCGTGACTGGGTTGTGACTCGGTTGAACGTCGCCTGACTCGGTTTGTGACTCGGCTGAACGTCGCCTGACTCGGTTTGTGACTCGGCTGAACGTCGCCTGACTCGGTTTGTGACTCGGTTGAACGTCGCCTGACTCGGTTTGTGACTCGGTTGAACGTCGCGTGACTCTGTTTGTGACTCATGTGACTCGGGGTTGAACTTCATGTGACTCAGTGTTGTCTGTGCCTCTGACAGTACTTTGCCTCGGTGATCAGCAGCCTGTTGGCCGTGGCCTGGATCGGACAGCAGGTTCACAACCTGTTCCTCACTTACCTGATCGGTGAGTCTGTCACACCTTGTTTTCTTCATCACTCACTTCAGTCTCTTTAAGTTTTTCCTCCACCTGGTACAATGTAACAAAACAATTCTCCACCATTTTAATTTTAATTGAGGTTAAACCTGAGCAGCTGTGATGTGTAAACAGCAGGGCTTCTTCCCTTCCTGTGTTTGAACTTCTGTCTTGTTTGTGTGCAGTAAGCTTGGTGCTGCTGCTGCCCGGCCTCAACCAACACGGCCTCATCAACAAATACACGTCCATGGCCAAGAGGGAGATCAACAAACTGCTCAAACACAAGGAGAAGAAGAACGAGTAGATCCAAGTGCAGGCCGAGAGGGAAACGAAGCGCGACACAAAATGGAGGACGGAAGGAAGTTTGAACAAAGGAGGGGAACAAAGAAAAGATCCTCCTGTTCTTTTGTTTTGTTTTATTCACACACTGAATAAGTTTCACGTCTCCTCACTATTTGACATTTCATCCCATTTTTATTCTCCTCTTCCTGCCCAAGCATGCAGCCTCCACATGAAGGTTAACCACATACAAACGTTTACTCTGACTTCAATCTTCCCTCTTCTCTTATTTTCCTCACGCTGTCAAATGTCTGTGATGCTCTGAAACACGGACACAGTGACTACTGAGCACTTTGTGTAGCATTAACTGCATCATTTTCTCATAGTAATGTTTGTTTTTGTCACATCAGATCGTGAATATCACAAAACCTTTTTCTTCTTTTGCTTTGGTTGTATTTTAACTGTAGCACTGAACACAGATGGTCTGGACTCTGGTCTGGACTCTGGTCTGTTAGCTGATATAAAATGTCACAAAAGTGATGTGGGCTGTTTGTGTGTAAATAGGTCTTTTACCTCAGTCTGTCACTGTCTCCCTCTGTTCTTTGTTATTTATGTGTGGTGGTTGTTTGTTTTTCCTCTCATTTCATCGTTTCTCTTCATTGCAGATCTTTACAAAGTCAATAAAGTTTGATTTAAATTAATTGACACCGTTGTTTCTTGGTTTCTTGGATAACAAAGCAAACAAGCAAATGCAGCCAATCACAAGTCTCACATATTCATGTTAATTCTGTATGAAAAAAAAAATCAAGGGAACACTGAAAACAACAGTGTAACTCCAAGTCAGTCACTTCTGTGAAATCAAACTGTCCACTGAGGAAGCAACACTGATTGACAATCAATTTCACATGCTGTTGTGCACATTCAACTATGTCAAGAACAAAGTATTTCACAAGAATATATCATTCATTCAGATCTGGGATGTGTTATTTTAGTGTTCCCTTGATTTTTTTTGGAACAGTGTACATTTTTTTAAGGGGTGCCGCAAAATTTTACTCCTACGTGATTTGGTGGATGTTAAGGATGGATTCACCAGAGATGCCACGATACGATATCACAATAAGACGTGATACAATAATAACGCGATATATCACAGTATTTAAGAAACAATACGATATTATCACAATATTTAAGCCATGATATATTATCAAGATATTTTAGCCACGTATGATATTATCATGATATTGCTAAAATACTAGTATTTGCAAAATCATATATTGTGATATAACCATAACAGCTCTAGTGAAAGTTGGCACTTGGCACCATCTACTGGACTGAAATGTCAATTGATTTTTTTTTTTTTTATGCTAGTCATCAAAACGTTTAATTTGCAACATTAGTTAAAAAATGATTGTCTAAAAAATACTGATACTTGTCTCAAAAGTAATATAATATTGTCATGTGAAATATCGTGATATATATATAAGTATGATCTCAACAAGTCTGCCAGTAGTGCTTTTTATTTTGAAAGTTGTGGCCGGAAATGTGGCTTTTGAACTACGTGTGCTTTTCGACCCTCACGAGGCCTTCTGGATCCGTCCATCTCCACATCGGTGTCCGTCGCGTAGCGTCTCCTTCGCGGCATCGGAAGTGACACGCGTCCACTCGCTCAGCTTCCGCCTAGTCCGTCTGCGTAGCGTACCGGTTCCGTCCGTCGTTGTTCCGTCAAAAGTCCGTTCCTTCCGCAGAAAATACGCAACTGTTCTGTTTTTGCCGGACGACGGAACACGACGCTTCAATTCAGCAGAATTCAGCACGAGCGGGACAGGAAGTCAAACACCGACACGGCAGCAAGCGTTTTTTTTTTTTTTTTTTTTTTTTTTCAGAATAAAAGCCCCCGTGTTGGCACCATATCGAGCCAGTGGAGGACAACATGGACCTGGAACAGCTCATCATTGAGGTGGAAAAACACCCCATAATTTACGACCCCTCACATCGTTATTACAAGGACAATTTAAAAAAGGAAAAAACATGGAACACCATAGCAACCGTGTTGGGAGTGGACGGTGAGTTCTTAGTCGTTACTAGGGTGCGAGTCACATGTACGATACGCGATACACGGTCCACGATACCAACAATATCACGAGACAGCGATTCTGTGACAAAGACAATCATATCGTGATACATGACGAAAACAAAACATCCGTGAAAAGTTTCCTCTATTCATTCACAACATAAAAAACAAAGTACATCAAGTCTTTATATTGAATGTGGGCGGGGCATTTCTTAACGTAGCTTTCTCCGACATTATCCCGCCGTAAACTCCCTCTTCTTCAGCCAGGTAACTTCCAACTAAGTTTCCCCTCATTCATTTGAGCAGCGCCACCACGAGGAGACATGAAGTCGTGACGTCTGCCAGGGACTGTTCGCTTTAGAGCTCCTTCATTAAAATATCCATATTTGCCCTGGTGCGTCAGTTACCGTGTCGCACGAGGAATGACGACGATACGTGGCCTACGTCCAGGTGTCTCGGTTCGGCCTGGGTTGGAACCTCTCCATCATCACGTTCTCTGTGGTTTCACAGACCGTATGGACGGAGATGATGGCGGTTGCTGAAGACCAGGCTGATCAGGGACTCTTCAGAGGCTCGCTACCTGGAAGTACTTTAACAATAAAAGGTCCTTTTCCACTGTAGGAACATTTTTCATTTACCCGGGTAATTAAAAAACATTTGCGCATTTCCACCAAAGTTACCCGGGTAAATATTAGACTTTTGGAGACACTGACATGAAAGAACGTATCGTTCTAAAGGTCTTTACACGCCGGACGGAACCAACGAGCCAATGATTGTGATAATTACGACGCAGCCTCTCATGAACATCAAGAACAATGAGAACGTCTGTAACTGTTTCATACTTTATTTCTGTTTGTTAACAGGTTTTGGGAAACATAGATAGATAGATATCTAAACAAGCACAGTCTTTGTTCTGACTGTACGTCATCAACGACAATAACTTTGAGGTGCAGTGGAAACACAAACTACACAGAATAAACAATGGTAATAAAAGTTCCTGGTAATTTTGGAGGAAAAGTGGCTAAAGACAAATGTGTAGGAGTGAAAATCACAGGATACTCATGATACATGGTTCACAAAACTAATATCATGATAGAAAAAGTCTGTGATAATCAATATATTGAAAGGCAATCATATAGCGAAGCAGCGCCACCATCAGGAGACATGAAGTAGTGACACCCAGTGAACCGTCAGGGACTCTTTACTTTAAAATGACTACATTTATTAACTAAAATATCGATATTTGCCGGCGTATGGATTATCTCGCTGCTTGAGGAAGGAAATATTTTCTATCATGTTTTTAATCAAAAACAACCAGGGGCAAAAAAAGGATCAAAAACGGAAACGGTATAAAAAAGGGTAGTAACAAACACTAAAGTCTAGAAAAGAGCCGAGGAAACAACTTGGCGAGGTTACTGGGCATGCTGACATCAGAAGGCAGGAAATCCAGGTTTAAATAGGAAGCAGCTGAAGAGTGATTGGAAACAGCTGGGCTCATTAGATCCCGCCTCCCCTGTCAGCCAACCTCCTGAGAAAAAGGAACAGAGTACGCTCCCAGGAAGTAAAGGCAACGCAAAAAATAAAACAAAACAGGAAATAAAACATAACAAAGAAGGAGAGACGGCCCACACCGGACGAGACATGACAATTTCCTGTCTCTTCTTTGTTTCAGCCAATCTTTGCAAAAACAAGTGGAGGACAGTGAGGGACGCATATGTCAGAAGCCGGAAAAAAAGTCTGGCTTCCGGTTCAGCGGGAGCCGCTCGGAGGGAATGGAGATACAAAGACATACTGACCTTCCTCGAGCCTCACCTTTACCAAAGGAGGTCTGTATGACATGATCGAACCCTTCTGATGGCATTATGACGTTTTCAATTGTCTAAAAGTTATCTTTTATTTCTGCACAGCTCCAAAAGCAGCCTTCGAGCTCTTTTGAACGAGGACAAATGGTCGGTGTCTCACTGTGGATCAGAGGAGGACCAGCCCTGTGGCAGCGCGTCTGTGATGCAGGAGACGCAGCCACTTCCTGCGTCTCTGCTGTCGTCCCCATCAGAGCCCGCCCCCTCTGGGGACAGGCCCCGGTCCCGGTCCCGGTCCCGCAGCCCAAGGGAGTGGACGTCAGCTGCACCCACAGAAACTCCCACAATTCCCAGAAGGAGCAGACCAGAACCCACAGACGTGGAAGAAAGACGCCTCGCCATTTCACAGGCACCGTCAAAGCCAGAGTCAGCGGTGGACGAATGCTACCACTTTTCTTTAAGCATCGCTCCACTGCTGCTCAAAATGGACCACAGCACCAGACAGCAAACAAAAATTGCAATCATGAAGACGATCGTCAGCATGGAGAAGAGCACAGTCCAGCCACAGCCTCCACCTCCCACCTAGGAGTGGAACGCTTCACAGAAATCCACCGTTCAGTTCATACCACCGCTTTTGGTGGTATGAACTGAACACACATCAGCTTCACATCGATTTTAATTAATCAGACTAATACAGTGAAAGAATGGAGCAGCTTGATGAGGCACATCATTGACGTTTCATCCCATTTTTATTCTCCTCTTCCTCCCCAAGCATGCAGCCTCCACATGAAGGTTAACCACATACAAACGTTTACTCTGACTTCAATCTTCCCTCTTCTCTTATTTTCCTCACACTGTCAAATGTCTGTGATGCTCTGAAACACGGACAAAGTGACTACTGAGCACTTTGTGTAGCATTAACTGCATCATTTTCTCATAGTAATGTTTGTTTTTGTCACATCAGATCGTGAATATCACAAAACCTTTTTCTTCTTTTGCTTTGGTCGTATTTTAACTGTAGCACTGAACGCAGCTGGTCTGGACTCTGGTCTGGGTTCTGATCTGGACTTTAATCTGGACTCTCAACTGGACTCAGGTCTGGGCTCTAATCTGGACTCCCATCTGGGTTCTGATCTGGACTCTGTCACTGTCTCCTCCTTCTTTGTTATTTATGTGCGGTTGTTTATTTTCCCTCTCATTTCATAATTTTTCTTCATTGCACATCTTTACAAAGTCAATAAAGTTTAAATTAATTTTTTTAATTAATTTTTTTCTAATTTATTTTCCTCCAAATAAAATTGTACAAATATTTGTATGCATTTCTGTAAAAATATTTATTTAAATGTCTAGTCTGCAAATTTAGGTGTAATTATGTCTTATGTCACGCATGTTTGGCAAAAATTTTATATAAAATAATTCTATTTTGTTATTTGTTGTTGTTTTTTTAGTGTATATAAAAGGCTGCCATTTTGGGCCACCATGTTTTTACAGTAGCCCATAATGGACAAACACCTTTCAATGCTAAGACTGCAAGGTGGAAGACCAACC
This sequence comes from Brachirus orientalis, assembly GCA_016785285.1. Taxonomy (NCBI): domain Eukaryota; kingdom Metazoa; phylum Chordata; class Actinopteri; order Pleuronectiformes; family Soleidae; genus Brachirus; species Brachirus orientalis. The sequence goes on along the minus strand of JAFBJR010000492.1, from coordinate 388,799 downwards.
TCAGCATTAAATGTTGCTAACTTTTGCACATGTACCTTTAAATAAAAATAAAGTTCATTAAAGCTACAAGCAGCATTGTGTGAGCCCTTGCAGCTGCCGTGCTGCCAGCAGGTGGCACTATGACCTTGACTCACTTTTCATGAGCTGATGTTTTCTGGTTGGGTCTCTTGTCTCACGTATGAAGTTTCGAGCAGATCGGTCAATGTACGGCAAAGTTAGAGGGCACTTCCTGTTTTTTTTGGCAAAATGCCGGCTAAATTCAAAATGGCTGACTTCCTGTTGCGTGAAGTTCATGTTCAGGATCAGTCACTTGTCTCACGTACGAAGTTTCGAGCAGATCGGCCAATGTACGGCAAAGTTACAGGGCACTTCCTGTTTCGTGGCGTATGGTCGAAATTCGCCAAAATTCCAATGGTAACTGTGGCCACGCCCTTTCTAATCTGGGAGACCTTTTCATTTTTTAAGTGTCTAGCACAAGCTGACAACATTACTTTTAAATGTTGCTACACTTAATGTGCTCAAATGAGTTTATTCAACGTGATAATGCCAAGATGGACGCCAAAATCAAAATGGCCGACTTCCTGATGAGTTGAGGCCATGGTCCCAATGGAGTTGTGACGTTTCCATTAAGTTTTGTGGAATTTGGTGGAACTTAGTTTCAGCTTTGTCCTTCTGTTTCACCATTTGGGGGCGCTACTGTGTCATTTTGCACTGATTTTACATGGCACTAATACGCACGCCCCCCTGTGGCCTGTGGACAAACTGCAGCAGACGGTGTTGGTGCATCTTCACCCCCCTCCTCGTCGTCTTGGTTCGGTCCAGCTGTGAGGACACACGCGCTAACGGCTGCTCGTAGAAAATGGCGTCTAACGGTGAGAAACGTTGCTAATTTCCGTCCAGTGTTTGACGGAACGGTAAATATGTAGTGAATTCTTAGCGGATCTTTAACAAGCGGCTTCACCGACGAGAAGCAGCCGGTGCCGCACGCGCTAGTTAGCTGTCACAACGCTCGATGCTAGCTAGTTAGCTACCTGACTGTGTGACGTCAGGTATGAGGCGGACAACGGTGTTGTGTCTTAATCTGTCTGCGTTAACCTAACATTACTACCTTTATTGCGGTTATTAACCTGATTAAAACACGACCGCGCGGTACCGCACCTGGACACCGAGCCTGCTGCGGTTTGTTGGGGGGCGGCGGCGCTTGTGCTACTGACCCAGTTTGAGCAGCGGCGGCCCCGCCTCCCCGTGAGAGCGTACGCCACTCCGGTTTAACGTTTAATCGTTGGACTGTCGGAGTTACCGTTATGTGACGTCACTTTGACTAGTTGTAATTTCGCTGTGACTAGTATCAATTGTAATTGTAGATATGTCATTCTTACTGGTCAAAACTACAGTTAAAGATTTCCATAATTCATTTTTTACTAGTCAAAATGACGTCACAGATATCCATAATTTAGTTTTTACTAGTCAAAATGACGTCACAGATATCTTAATTCAGTTTTTACTAGTCAAAATGACGTCACAGATATCCATAATTTAGTTTTTACTAGTCAAAATGACATTACAGATATCTTAATTCAGTTTTTACTAGTCAAAATGACGTCACAGATACCATGATTCATTTTTTACTAGTCAAAATGACGTCACAGATATCATGATTCAGTTTTTACTAGTCAAAATGACGTCACAGATATCCATAATTTAGTTTTTACTAGTCAAAACGACGGGTATTTCACGGATATTTAGTTTTAGTAGTCATAGTGACATTGCGGATTTAGTTTTTACTTCACATTTCGCATAATGATTTGAGTTTCTCTTTAGTATTTGTAATAGTGTGACATCTAATTTCATTTAACGTGTAAAACAGAACATATGTTTCAATTATTATGTTTTATATACATATGCTGAAGGCCACCTGCAGTACCTCCAAGCTCCACTAGTGGGAAGCATTGCACTACATTATTAAAATTAATTTGAATACTAGAGTTTTGTCATCCATCTTGGGTTATAATTTCCAATGTTGTTGCTCTGTTTTGTTTATTACACAGATTATTCCCAACCGTCTCCACAGGGGTGAGTAATCTCATTTTTTCTAAATATTACCCACCATTCCTCAAACATTTGTGTTGGGACTTTACCTCTGTTTCCTTTTTTGACGGAGACGGTGCCACTGTCTCCAAACCAAACACCACAGCAGGTCTCACTATCGTCTTGTGGACCTTCCCTTAAATTTATTTGTGGGCGTAAACCAAACAGGGTTCCCACTGGTCCTTGAAAGCATTGAAAGTTTGTGAATTTGATTAATAAAAATTCAAGGCCCTTTTTGAAAATCAACCTAAATAGACATGGGTCATTGAAAGTGCTTGGTTGAGTGGTTGAGATTCACGTAAACGTCTCCCTTGTTTGTTATGACGCCACCTACTGTTTGATGTCCTGCATTGCTTGATGTACAGTATGTAGACTAGGCCTACGCAGGACAAATGTGGAGTCCTGATTACTAGCGGTGTTGTGGACACTGTCCACTGTTGACGTGAGATTCCATGCAGAATAATGAGCGAGTAAAGTTAAGCAAGAGAGAGCAAATGATGTGATGCCTGGGAAATGAAAATTCCAAGATAATCCAAGATAATCCCAAATGACAAAGACTGACTTGATCCCAAGGACAGTCACTTTTTCAGTCAATAAAAATTGACACCATGGACGGAGGCGCTCTTACAGGTTGTCCTCCCATCTTAAGCTCTGTCAGCACATTCAGTCCTTGAATTTGAGGGAATTGGTCCTGGAAAGTCCTTGAATTTGTTGCTAACAAATCTGTGGGAGCCATAACCACAGCTATACAAGGAATAAGGAATTAAAGTTCTTGAATTCAACCAGATAAATAAATATTAGCATGTAGATGGAACTCAGCAGTCAGTGACTCCCACAGCTACTGCAGCTTTCGTGAAACTGACCTTGAGTATAACCCTTGTTTTGAAACATGTCCTCACAGCTATGGGTCGTATGGTGGTGGTGGAGGTGGTAACCAGGGCTACGGTCAGTCCTCTGGTCAGAGTTACAGCCAGCAGGGCTACGGAGGCTACAACCAAGACTCAGACGGCGGCTCTGGCTCCTACAACCAGGGAGGATACGGCAGCTATGGTCAACCACAGTCAGGTAAAGGCGGAGTCAGTGACACTGCTTCTGCTCCTTCCCGAGGCACAGGATACACGCCGTCTGATACATACATATACACACTTATGTATTATATAGTTTGTTTACGTTGTTACGTTTATTTATTTTATTCATTTTGAATTGGACCACCATGTTTGTAGAGTAGCCCGCACTGGACAAACTATCTTTTGAGCTGTGATACGAACTGGAGGGTGCATAGGTTCAACAGCACATTTTGGAGAGAAGAGAGGGATGTTCAATAAATCCGGCAATAAATGTTGCAAAAATCTCTCCCACACCAAAGTCCATAGAGAAAATCCGTGATTTTAGCTCACAGGGACACAGGAGCTGCTGGTCTACTGCTGCCTCGTGTGGCCACTTTGTGTCACTGAGGTAAATCTGAACATAGGATTTGAAATGCCGAAATCAGCAATTAACATGTTTGAACTTAGTGATGGAGGCAGCAGTGGATCAACAACTCCTGTGTGCTGTGATGTAAAATCACTGATTTTCTCTATGGACTTTGGTGTGGGAGAGTGAGTGGTTTACAAACCTCAGTTTCCTTCTCAGAAAAGTCTGTCTAACAGTGATATAAAGACATGAACATGTTCTTAAGATATCATAGACTTAAACTAATGTAGATTTTATAAGTTGAGTCTTTTTTTTAGTGGTTAAAATGTGATTTCTGACACACAACACCGAAGTCCATAGAGAAAATCAGTGATTTTACATCACAGAAGTTGTTGATCCACTGCTGCCTCCATCAGTGAGTTCAAATGTCTTATTTTGTGATTTCGGCATTAGAAATATTTAATTTAGACATACCTCAGTGACACAAAGTGACCACAGGAGGTGAGTCACGAGTGGTTTACAAACTTCACTTTCCTGTCGGAAAAGTCTGTCTAACAGTGAGATAAAGAGGTAAAACATGTTCTAAAGACTTAATGTGATGTAGATATTTTTAGATGAGTCGTTTGTCAAGTGGGTAATATTAGTTTTCCCTTCATCTCTGCTGGCAGCCATGTTTTCACTGAGAGTGAGCTTCTGTGTCTCAGACTGGTTCGTGGTGGTGATGGCACAAAATAGCACAGACTATGTGTTCATTATTGCATAGCATCACTCTTCCAAAAAAAAAAACTGTACTATTTATTTTTATTTCCTGTCTTCGTTCTCTCTCCCAGGAGCTTATGGTTCTCCACCCTCTCATCAGGGTGGTGGTGGAAGTGGAGGCAGTGGTGGATATACTCATTCCAGTCAGTCCTACAGCAGCAGTACAGGCTACAGCAGCAGTAACCAGCCGTCCAACATGAGCTACAACCAGCAGTCCTCTTTCTCTGGTTACAGTCAGCCGCAGCCGCCGTCCTCTTCATCCTCTGCAGGGTGAGACCCCACCAGTTCCTCTGGTTCATGATGTCTCGCTAAGCAGACTTTTTATTCTGGATGACATTTTATTACAGTGGCATTTCTTTGGTTGAATCTTTAAATTTGTGTCCCTTTTGTAAACCTGCTTTTTTCTTCCCCACACCAAAGTCCATAGAGAAAATCAGTGGTTTTACATCACAGCACACAGGAGTTGTTGATCCACTGCTGCCTCCATCACTAAGTTCAAATGTCTTATTTTGTAAAATTCTGTGTTTGAAATCCTTTATTTAGATTGACCTCAGTGACACAAAGTGACCACACGAGGCAGCAGTAGACCAGCAGCTCCTGTGTCCCTGTGAGCTAAAATCACTGATTTTCTCTATAGACTTTGGTGTGGGAGAGTGAGTGGTTTACAAACTTCAGTTTCCATTTACAGTATTTTATTTAGACCTTGTAAGTTCTATAGGCATACAGTCCTGTGCATAAGTCTTAGTCCACCAGCAGCTTTGTTGTTTTTATGTCACTTTTGTGATCGTTGGCGTTCAGATTGAAAAGATGTGACTAAAAGTCAGTCTTCTACTATATGATCAACCTGTCAGTGAGTTGAACTTGTGCAACATGTGTATGTAATGCTCCAACATGTCTGGAGTAAACCAGGTATAATAGACCTTTTTCACAGCAGCTATTTGTTGGCATGAAATAGTAGGAGAAACACAGGTTTGACCAATAACATTAGGGTTCCATTCCAGGTTTTAAAGAGCCATGGTTGTGTTATTGTTCAAGTGGAAATGTAGCTCACACTAAATATTTGATATTATACAAGCATTTTTGTTGTTTGTTTTGTTATTTTCAAACTGCATATGTGTTTCTCCATATTTTCAGGATGTGTTCCAATAAAGTGATGGAGAAATAATTGTACAGTATGGTCATTATAGCATTGCTAAAACAACAAATCTGATGGTGGCCTAAGACTTATGCACAGTACTGTGTATATATATTATTATTATTGCATTTTTCATTTCTCTTTTATTTTTAAATGCTCCTCTTCCTGCCCTCACAGCTATGAAGGAAACTCGCCGCCTCCAGGCTATAACCAGCCGCCCAGTGGTGGACAGAGTGGAGGTGGTTATGGCAGCAGTGGGGGTCAGAGTGGTGGTTACAGTGGGAGCCACCCACAACAGTCCCAGCATGGAGGAGGTCACTACAATCAGCCCCCGAGCTACAACTCCCCTCCTCCTCAGAGCTACAGTCAGCAAAGCCACTTTGGTCAAGGTGGAGGTCAGAAATGGATTTACAGTTTTAAGAATTGATGATAAACAGTAGATTATATTTTATTCTAGACTTTTATTCTTTCATTTTATTCTGTTGTTGTGACTTACCTTTTATTGGCTATTTTTGAAAAATGGAGTTTCTCATAGAAATCTGTCGAGCTCTGATTGTCTCTACCTTCCTTCAGGATACGGAGGTGACAGCCCTCCGATGAGTGGGGGAGGAGGAGGAGGAGGAGGAGGAGGGTACAGTGGAGGTCCTGATGGAGGATATGGAGGTCCGGATGGCCGTGGAGGCCGCGGCCGTGGCGGGGGAGGATTTGGAGGCCGCAGTGGCGGCGGCGGCTATGATCGCGGTTTTGACAGAGGTGGACGTGGTGGACCAAGAGGAAGAGGAGGAATCGGGTAAGTGTTAAAACAAACCATACCGTGTCCTGAGTTCATTCAATCAGGAAGCAAGGCTTTTTAAGAAAAGTCTTTAAAAAAGTCTTTTACTCACATTTTAAGTGAAACTCTAAAAAAAAATAACTTTTATGGTTTAAAAAATGAGTGACTGATTGTCCTTCTGAGTAACATCACACAGGTCCAACAACGTGTTCTCAGGGCCAGCCCAAGCCTTTATGGGGCCCTAAACAGAATTTGATTTTGGGGCCCCTCCCCCCACCTCAGAGCAGCCGGTACTATTATTATTATTGATACAAATGTAACACTGTAAATTGCATTATTTATGGTTGTGTCACTTTTGTACGTTTGTTTGTTTAACATTAGAGGGCAGTAAAATCACAAAAATGAATTCACACTTTCATATTCAAAGTGAAGCTGTGAGTTTGTCGACACTGAACTGGAATTAAACACGTGAACCAGTTTAAAGACTTTGGATTTCGAAACTTAGAGCAGATGAGTGAATGTGACACTAAATTAGCAAATCTTTAACTCCAATATAAAACCAAATAACTTAAGATAAACACTATTTACAGGTCTACATATACCTAAAGTTATCTAGATTGCTTTAATATAATATATTTTCTCCACACATTACTGGGGGGCCCCTGGTGATCTGGGGGCCCCATGCAGCCGCTCAGTTTGCTAATGCCTTGGGCCACCTTTACATATTCTTTCTGCCTGGACGCTCAGAGATTATTTAATCTGAATACTAGCGAGCTGTCATTACCTGATCTGTACTGGAATTTATATTTGTTCTGCGCATGTACAAAGTGTGACCACTTTCTGCCCAAACTATTTACTGCAGGTTCAGGGATTTTTAGATAAAATAATGTTATATTACGTTCTTAGTAGTTATTTATTTATTTTTTTATAAAATAAATCCACTTTACGTTTTGTTTTCTAAGTTATTAGAAAATTAAATTTTTATGTAACATTTTGTAGTAAAATTATTCATTTAAAATGTACATTTTCATATTTATTCTTAGAAAATACAATATCAATTTTTGTGTCGATTAGGGCTGGGCGATATATCATGTGATATCGATACATATCATGATACAAATCACATGAATATTTGTGTCAAGCCCAAAGGTTCCCCTTTACTGTGAAGTTTGAAGATAGGAAAAGGTTATTTTAGTTTGAATATTGTTTATTTTTGTTGGAACCTTTTGAACATGAGAACTTTAGTATGTTCTGCAAATGAATTTAAATAAATAAAGCAGGTATAAATTAACTCAAATTCTTTGATCGCTTCTAAACATGTTAAATATCAGGAAATACCTTTGTGCTGTGTGTTTTTCTTTGTAGAGCACAAACAGTTGCTCATGTGCAGAACACAGGGTAATGACACTAGCTACATGGTAGTTCATGAGCCAATCAAGTCTAAATTCAACAAAAACTCACTATTTAACCAAGATTTCTAGAAATGGCTCAAACTTCCATAACTGTCTCAGATACCAGTAATCTCAAAACAACATACTTTTAGTGTGAAATTAGTCCAAAAGTTCTTTCCAAACATCTACAATGATGAACAATGAGGCTGTGGCCGCTCCACATGCAGGTGAACGTTAACCTGCCCATGCTCCACGATGGACTAATGTCCGAGGACCTGCCTTTCTGGCCAATAACTGAGCGGTGTTTCTGATCACATGACATCTGCTTACCATTTATAGTGCGTTTGCGATTTGCCTTTGTCAGAACTGAACCAGCTGAAGATGTTTGGATTAACTTAAATGATGCAACCCGCTGCAGCTCTGGGTGTGTTTTTAAAATTCAGTGCTGTTGCCTTTAGCAAATAATAGAGGGCGACAATCAATATTTGTTCCAGTCAATTTTATGATGACATGGTGCTGCAGTACTGAGACTGAGGGAAAAGCTCTGTGTCACGATTTATAAATGTGTCATCAATAATTCAACACATTTATTTCTTCCTTTTTTCTGCTATTTAATGTCGTTATTTTATTTAAATTTGTGTGAAGCAGCAGAGAAACGGAGAGTGTTTGTGTCCAGAACATGATGGCATCAGTGCTCTAAAATCCAAACTGGACTTAGTTCTGGTTGGACGGTAAAGACCCAGTCGCCCGAGATCTGCAACTAATCCATTTTAATTATTTTCTCACATAATAATCATGTAATTGTTGAAAAATGCCTGAATTTAGAATTTAACAAACAACAAACCAGAGAAATGTACTCTACTGTCACTCAGAGAAAACAATTACTCGATTGTATAAATAATTGGCGATACGTTTTAGTAATTAGTAATTAATGAGTTGATGGACAACTCCACCCTTGTCTGTTTGGTGACACTGGGCAATTTGAAATAAACAATGCTCCACTGCTGTGATTTGTGTCATACAACGATCTTTCTGGGAAAAAAAGTAAAACATGGTTTACTTGAATTTTCCAACGTAGGCCAAAAAATATGCTGAAACACTGACGGTGTAACCAGGGTAACCACCTGGTCCGGTGTCCAAGCACAAAATAAAGGTCATGGGAACGGCTGAGCTTGTAAACGTGGTGAAGCTCAGGCAAGACTTTGTATCATGCACAGGACTTTTATCTGTCCGGCTCATTAATGCTGCGTTCCATTAACGTCAGAACCGGAAGTGGAACACGGACTTAAATGGATCTCGGGCTAGCCATTGTTACGTGGTATTTTTCTCGCACAACCTGCGAAGCCGCATGTTTATGAATAAAAACCGAACAGTACGACCATGAAACAAAAAAGACAGAAGAGCAATTAACAGTGAAAGTGACGGTGGCGGCCATCTTGAAATCCCATCTTGGGGTTGGTGAGGTTGCTCCAGCCTGCCAGTACGACTTGAGGGGACATTCTTGATGAAGAAATTCCCCCGCAAGTTGGAAATTCCGACCTCCAACTACAACTGGAACGCACTATAAGTTAAAGCTGCAGTCCATAACTTTTGTTTATTTCTGTTGTTTATTCTGCACAAATGATGCCACGTTGTTTGTTTGCTGCATCTGAAAACAGGCTCTGTTAGGTAGAACTATCAGACCTGACTGAGGAACGTTTGTGTGTTTACATGTAAGAACGAGATGCGTAACTCGTGTTCTCACATTAATGAAACGTGGAAACGAAATACGTGAATCGTGGTCTCATTAATAAAACATGGAAACGAAATACGTGAATCGTGGTCTCGCATTGATAAAATGTGGAAATGAAATATGTGAGTCATGATTTTGCATTAATAAAATGTGGAAACGAAATACGTAAATCGTGGTCTCGCATTGATAAAACGTGGAAATGAAATATGTGAATCGTGGTCTCGCATTGATAAAACGTGGAAATGAAATACGTGAGTCATGATTTTGCATTAATAAAATGTGGAAACGAAATACGTAAATCGTGGTCTCGCATTGATAAAACGTGGAAATGAAATATGTGAGTCATGATTTTGCATTAATAAAACGTGGAAATGAAATACGTGAGTCATGATTTTGCATTAATAAAACATGGAAACGAAATACGTGAATCGTGGTCTCGCATTAATAAAACGTGGAAATGAAATACGTGAATCGTGGTCTCGCATTAATAAAACGTGGAAACAAAATACGTGAATCGTGGTCTCGCATTAATAAAACGTGGAAACAAAATACGTGAATCGTGGTCTCACATTAATAAAACATGGAAACGAAATACGCATGTCGTGGTCTCGCATTAATTACACATGGAAATGAGTTACGCAATTCATGGTCTCGCATTGTTAGCATTTAGAAACGAGATACTTAACTCGTGGGCTCATATTAATACCACATAGAAACGAGATACGCAAGTCGTGTTTTGCATGAATAACATGGAAACGAGATGCGTAACATGTGGTCTCGCATTAATAACACGTGGCAATGAGATGCGTAACTCATAGCCATAAATTACATAACTTGTTCCAACATGTTTCGAGTTTCGTTAATAACTCGTACTACGTAACCTCTCGGGCTCTCGGTGTGAACTCATTTAACTCATCCGACTTTCATTTATAAACATATTTAAAAGGTATGCACTGCAGCTTTAGTTATTGAAAATTTGTGTTAATGAGGTCAATTTCAGCAAAGTTTCATTGTAAACTGAAGTGTGTCACACAGCAACACAGCTTGTGATTGAATGTATTTTTCACTCGCATTAGACGTTTCAATGCATTTCCGTGAGTTTCTGTTAAACCAAGGCCTTGACACACACTAACCAAAAGAACAAGACTCCGCCATCTCCTGCTTTTCTCACCTGTTCCCGCCTCCTCCCTGTGTCATACTCTGCTTTAATCAATCTTTGAATCTTCTCCTAGGCTTTTACCTTCTCTCCAGGCTGGCTTCCCACTCTTAAGCCATCCTTTGGGAAATTTTACAATGGGGGAAGTTGCCATACACTTACAGTCTTCTTGTAGTTGAAGGAAAAAAAACTGAATAATTAAAAATACTCATACTGGTTTTTAATGGATTTGCTACGTTTTATTTGGGTAAAGAAATCAAGATTATCTTAAACCGAAAAGAAAAAGAAAGTACCCTGCACTAATCCAGGGACTAAAAGTGTTAATGTTTAGTTTGGTTAATTGACACAGAAACCAAGTTGGTAACAGACAAGATACTGAAAGTCTGGATAGAAAAATTCCAGGTGAACAAACAAAGACAAGGTCTGTAAAGTGGCCTCTTGTCCTTCGAGGTGTGTTGAGGAGACTCTGAACAAACAGGGTTTCATAAGGACAAGAGCCAAACCAAGAAGGGGGTGGTTTTAATGAAGAGACTGAGAGTGAAGGTTACCCACAGCCCAATGAGAGAAATCGCTGTCAGCACCAGCCTTCAGTGTGTGTCGTTTCTTTCTTCCTCTTCATCAGAATGGGCGATCGAGGAGGATTCAATAAGTTTGGTGGTAAGTGATTCAAAAAAACAAAAACAAAAAAAAAAACACATGAGCAAGAAGGTTTGGAAGCTAAAGGGAGGGGTCATCAGAGGTCATAGGTCACGTTTAAAGTGTGCAGTAGTATTTTTATTAAGTGACCTTGGCACAGGAGAGGTCACACTTTACACAGAGATTACAGACAAAACACTTCCCATCACAAAGCCAGCATTCCTGTTTACAGTCCATCGTACATACATATATTCTTACACCGTAAACTATATAAAAACAATGGACTACCACGTTATAAAGTGAAATGTACAGTTGAGGAGGAAAATGTAATTGTTTTAAAACTATTTCCCAAGTCCTGTTGAACAGAGCAAAGCTTTTTCAAACGTCCTTTGCACACAGAAATGAAATGATTCCCCAAAAACCAAAAACTACCAGGGTCAACATGATTGTCCCCCTGATGCTAACAGTCACATGTGTCTCCTTGTTGCTGGATAACGGCCTGCAGTGGTTTGTTGGAGTTTTCAACAAGTCTCTGACTCGTCTCCTGAGGAATCCCAGCCCATTCTTCTTTGGCAAATCTCTCCAGCTCCTCCACATTTGATGGCCTTCTGGCATGGACCTTGGTCTTCTTCCACATTTGATGGCCTTCTGGCATGGACCTTGGTCTTCTGGCATGGACCTTGGCCTTCTGGCATGGACCTTGGTCTTCTGGCATGGACCTTGGTCTTCACTTAAATGGGATTTAAGTCAGGACTTTGTGCAGGACAGTCACTAATGTTCACTCTGGTCTTCTGGAGGTTGTTCTTCACCAGGAGCCATGTATGTTTTGGGTCGTGGTCGTGTTGGAAGACAAAGCGACGACCCAGACCCAGTTTTGCTGCTGACTGCTTCAGGTTTTCTTTCCAGATCTTCACATCTCCTTCTTTGTTCATGATTCCTTCCACCTTGATGAGATTCCCAGTTCCACAATACTCCCACCACCGTGTTTCACTGTGGGGATGCTGTTCCTTGGGTTATACGCCTCTGTCTTCTTTCTCCAAACATAAACAATGTCTCTGTGGACAAAGAGCTCTAGTTTGGACTCATCTGACCAAAGGACATGCTTCTAGTATGAATAATATGGGTTAGTTTAACAGCACTTGGTGAATACCTTTAAAACAATGACATTTTCATGGGGGGGGGGGGTAATATTGTCCCCAACTGTATATTGTATCAACAAAAAACTTATCACATTATTTAATTATTGATTCATCAGTTGATTATTTTCTTGCTTAATCAATTACTTATTTGGCCAATAAAATGTCAGATAATCAGTTTGTCAAACCTGGAAACAATGATGTTCTCTAATGTCTCAAAATGATTAAGTTTGAATGCTTTCTTTGTTATTTGCAGTTATATTAAATATAACTGTTTAATGATAGCAAATAATACAAAAACAACCCACACTCATGGTCCGTCTCTCCAGTCTTCATTTTATATCTGCACTAAAGAGAAATTATATACAGTATTAAGAAAATGTGGAAACTAAATTTTAAATGCATGAAACTGGTAAATTATAGGATGTAAAAATGGCAAATATCGATTGATTAACCAAAGAAACTGGTGTCAATCGAGCAAAATATAAATTGTACCGTTTTTGACAAAAACACAGTGATGGACTTCATAATGCGTGGTTCAGGCCTTTGCACAGCAGAGGGCGCTGTTGTAGTGAGTCTTCTGGTGTCAGGATTTGATGATGTTTTCGGGGTCGGAGGATTGTTCCAGACTTTTGGTTTGTCCCTCATGAGTCACAGAACCTGACTGAACTGGTGCTACGTCCAGGAGAACATTCCCACCGGCAGTCAGAGTTTAACAAACGTTACACAATCTGTGAAGTAACAGTAAAAAAACCCAACAGTTGTGTCAGAATGCATCTGGAGAAAAGTGCTGGCTGGTGAAACTGGTTTTATTGCACCCCTGTTGAATGTTATCAGCTCTCTGTAACTTGATCTGCAAACAGATGCAATGGTTGAGGTTTCGCATCAAATCTCATGTCTGTGGAACAAACAGACTAATTGTCATAAGGTGATGTCACCTGACTGTGTGTGTGTTGTTTGGATAAACCAATGACGACGGTTCCTACCCCTTCACTTTGAATGATTACATGTTAGAGGTTTACTGTTACTGTGAGCAGGAGTGTCCTCTCAGAGGAAACTCTGCATTTGACCTTGAGTTCCTTCTGAGATATTATGAACCACCAAGTGCAGCCATAGCAGGGGTTTCACACTCAAGTGACCTGGGGGCCAATGGGCATCTCATCTGGTCAAGAGGTCAAGAAAAAAATGAGTGGTTGGCAATATAATATGTCAGTCTGTAGCTGACTTTGTTCGGCCTTTTTACACCACTGTATTTTAACGTTGGTGATAATGGTGTTAAATCTGGAAAGACTTGATAAAAAAGTTCAAGAACCACTGCTGTAGTGGAAATACTTTTGATCATCCGGGTCCCTCAACTGGTAAATCAAGATGCCAGTCATGCATACATTCCATCTTCCTAAAGAATCATGAGAGCCTTAAGTTAATTATCTTTATATTTTTTTAATTACATCTTAACCAAGGAGGCAAAACTATATACATATACACATTAAGTTAAATCTGACATGGTTCTGTCCCATTGAACAAGTTCAGATGTGTGTATTTCAGCGACATGTTGACAGATCAGGATGAAGTTTGTCATGTTTATGTAAGATGGTAACAGCGATAAGCAGGTAAAGTTCTATACAGATCCAGAAAGTTCTTCTGCACTCAGTGTAAATATTTCAGGTGTTGGTTTGTAAAACACAGGTGATTTATACAGGTTGAATTTCCAAGTAATTTCCAAGATTTCAACTCAGGTTGATTAGGTCAAAAATCCATCTAAATCAATGTAAAATGGTTCAAAAACAAATATAAAAGGTAAAACTGGCAAAGGCACATTCACGAAACCCCCCTGGTTAAATCCAGTTTAAGTGGGGTTTAAATGGGTTTTGGACCAGCATTAGCTGAACATTTTTGAGGTTCTGACTCTAATTTGGTGTGAACATATGACTCTTTTGAAAATTGTCATCTGACCCTGGTCTCTGTCCAAGAAGAGCGTTACCTAGTGGCCATGGTGCCAAATTTTGGATATTGTCCATTTTACTGCAAAATCTCAAAATTCAACTTGTCCTACAGTTTTAAAGGGACACAATGTAGGGCCTAATTTGTGTTACATTTCTTACCACAAGGCGGCAGCAGCAGCATGTGTGTGTGCAGAAGTGATAAAGTTCACGAGGTTTCCTGAATGCATCTTTTTAGCTGCTCCTCTTAGCTCAACACAACCTGTGTGTTATTTTACTAGAAATACCAAAATATAAATCTACTCAAAATATACACAATAAAATGTGAAACCACAAAATCTGCTAGTTTTTGATACAATCAGCATCTGCAGTCAGATGTTTCTGACTCTAATGCTGCTTTTCCTCTGCACAGTTCAGTTCAGCTCGGCTCGGCTCTACTCAGTTTGGTATCAGACACATTGTTTTCAATGACTTTGTAGTTCCTCCTCGACATGGTTGTCATAGAAACAGCCGTGACGACACCAACACACAAACACGTGACGGTCAAAGCAGTTGTTTTCTTTTTCCTCAGTTTTCTAAACAGATGAGTTCACTGAATGGTTCAGTACTTCCTGACTCCGTCTGACACAGTCACTGAAGTGAAATACGGCTGAACGGCTTGTGATTGGGCTCACCATCTCCGTCTTTCAGCAGTGCTGTCGCTAAATACACCAGACTCCTCTGTTAAATATGGACATTTTACAAATGTCCTTGTTAAATGTTGCAGATTAACGCATGTTTTCAGGATTTTCAAGTCTTTTTAACTCATCTACAGTTTGCCATCGTTCGATTTGATTCTCGTGTCGGACTTTGTCGCGCTCGTGACTCTTCCAGTGACGACGCTCTCTGACCAATCAGTGGCCGGCAGTCTGTCCACGTCACATTTTAGTATCGGCTCAGCTCGACTGGAAACTCGACAGAGCAGGGACTAAAAAAGAACCAGGTAAAAAGGGTTGAGCCGAGCTGAGCCAAGCCGAGCTGAGCTGAAACTGCACAGTGGAGAAGCGCCATAAGTCATTTAAAAACACTGTAAAAGTGTCTAATGAGACCAGATCCTTCATTTTCAGTTAAGTTTGTAGCTGGAAGAGGAAGCCGTGTGTTTAAATGCCTTTTCTTATGTCCTACTTCAGTTCAGACTCTTGGTACCGACAACAGGTTCTGGGACCAAACCCTGTAGCTCCCTGTGTTGATCTGGTAGCTGAAGGCCTGGAGATATGATGGGAGCTGACCTTAGACCTTAGCATAGCAAAGAAAAAGCCTTAACTTTTATCAAGAGTGTCAAACATGGTGTTCATGTTCCAAAAACGCATGTTGGGATTCTTCTGTTGATCTTTGGGAAAAACTAAAGTAGACAAAGCAATGAAGGAATGACATGGTTGAACATGGTCGTCTGAAGGTGCACATGCTCCAATGAGTTGGTGTTGAATCTGTGGAGTTTGGGTGACAGGAAATGGTTGATAGTTGCTCAATAAATGCATCAACACAAATGCGTTGACTTGTGGGTTTGAAGCCTAAACAGGTTATTTTTAAAAAAAAAAATAAAACAAAATTGTGTGGCACAGCGTGTCCTTGAGGACAATAATGTGCACAATCTTGTTTTGCTGGAATCATTTATGGCTTTATGTTCTTTGAGAGGCTTCTGGGTAATAATTATGATAAACACAGAACAGTGACTTAATAGCACAGTCAAATTAATGACGGTAGATGTAAGATGTGCTATGGCTGACACACATCTCAACATGGTTAAAGTGACTGTGGTTGTTTGAGGTGCTGACATGTCATCAGTGATTTTAGCTCACAGGGACACATGAGTTACTGGTCTACTGCTGCAACAAAGGATTTTAAACACTGAAGTGACCAAATAAGACATTTGAACTTAGTGATGGAGGCAGCAGTGGATCAACAACTCCTGTGTCCCTGTGAGCTAAAATCACTGGTTTTCTCTATGGATATGTGGTAGTGTTGGGAAAAAAGATTTTAGCCCCTGAACAAAAGACTCATGTAATAAAATCTACATCATTTTAAGTCTATGATATCTTCAGAACATGTTCACGTCTTTATCTCACTGTTAGACGGACTTTTCCAACAGGAAACCCAAGTTTGTAAACCACTCACTCTCCCACACCAAAGTCCATAGAGAAAATGAGTGATTTTAGCTCACAGGGACAAAGGAGCTGCTGGTCTACTGCTGCCTCGTGTGGTCACTTTGTGTCACTGATTTAAATCTAAATAAGGGATTTAAAATGCTGAATTTAATAAAATAAGACATTTGAACTTAGTGATTGAGGCAGCAGTGGATCAACTACTGTGTACTGTGATATAGAATCACTGTTTTTCTCTATGGACTTTGGTGTGGGAGAGTGAGTAGTTTACACACTTCAGTTTCCTGTTAGTAGTAGTCTGTCTAGCATGTTCTGAAGATAAAACTGACGTAGTCTTTTGTTCAGGGGCTAAAATATGCTTTCAAACACTACCACACCAAAGTCCATAGAGAAAATCAGTCATTTTAGCTCACAGGGACACAGGAGTTGTTGATCCACTGCTGCCTCCATCACTAAGTTCAAATGTCTTATTTTGACAATTCAGTGTTTGAAATTCTTTGTTCAGATTTACTTCAGTGACACAAAGTGACCACACGAGGCAGCAGTGGATCAACAACTCCTGTGTCCCTGTGAGCTAAAATCACTGATTTTCTCTATGGACTTTGGTGTGGGAGAGTGAGTGGTTTACAAACTTCACTTTCCTGTTGTCAGCACCGACTTAATCATTACCTCATTCAAACCCACTTCAGAAGAGCATGACCTATTCCTGCTGCTTTTGTGATACGTGGAATGACTTCACGGTTGAACATTAAGGGACAGAGTTGGCTCGGTGGTAGAACCGGTCTTCTTTCAATTGGAAGGTTGTTGGTTTGGTTCCCGGCTCCGGCTAGTCCTTGCTCCTGAAGGCTTCCACTAAATGTAATGTAAAGTGTGTGTTTGTATGACTGGTGTTTGTGTGTTTACTCCATAACTCACTTGTGTTTCTTTGTCCTCTCAAGGACCAAGAGATCCAGGACATGGACCTGGAGGACCTGGAGGACCTGGAGGTTTCGGTAAGTCTTGAGTCACTTTCATGTACATTGTATTCATTGCTATGGTGATCTCCTGTGTATCGTGAAACACAACTTGAACTACGATTAAGAGGTTTGAGCTGCAATTGAGAGGTTTTGAACTGCAGTTAAGAGGTTTTTAACTGTGATTAGGAGGTTTGAACTGCATTGAAGAGGTTTTGAACTGCAGTTAAGAGGTTTTGAACTGTGATTAGGAGGTTTGAACTGCATTAAAGAGGTTTTGAACTGTGATTAGGAGGTTTGAACTGCATTGAAGAGGTTTTCAACTGTGATTAGGAGGTTTGAACTGCATTGAAGAGGTTTTCAACTGTGATAAAGAGGTTTGAACCGCATTGAAGAGGTTTTGAACTGTGATTAGGAGGTTTGAACTGCATTGAAGAGGTTTTGAACTGTGATTAGGAGGTTTGAACTGCATTGAAGAGGTTTTCAACTGTGATTAGGAGGTTTGAACTGTAAAGTGCAGCGTTGCGTCTTGCTGTGTACATCTTCCAGGAGTTTACTGGAAGAAGAAGACCTAAACAAGGAGTTTTAACCACCAATCCTATCATAACATCAGGCACATTTCATACTTAGAAAAAGAGCAGCAAAAAAAAACAGCTACACGTGATGTTCTTCCATCCACTCATATCGAAATACTTTTCTGACTTAAAAAATGACAAACTTGGATAAGACCTGACTCAAACTCGTCCTCGTCGTTTCCACTGTTCACCTTGAAGTTAACCAGATATTTTCATTATTCAGTGTACAGAAGTAAAGTGTAGTGTTGTTACTTCTCTGAACGTTTCTCTCCATATTTTTGTTCAACAGTACAAGATCAGGATAACTCCGATAACAACACCATCTTCGTACAAGGCCTGGGCGACGACTACACTGTGGAATCAGTGGCTGACTTTTTTAAGCAGATTGGGATCATTAAGGTCGGCGCTTCTTTAAGTCTTTTTTTTTTTTTAATTTAAATTTATTTTGATTTAGTTTTATTTTTGTAGTTTTGTCCCTCTGTCTGTCCTCTCAGGTCAACAAGAAAACAGGTCTTCCCATGATCAACCTGTACACGGACAGAGAGACGGGAAAGCTGAAAGGGGAGGCCACGGTGTCCTTTGACGACCCTCCTTCAGCCAAAGCTGCCATCGACTGGTTCGACGGTAAGTTTTCAGAGACATGAGGCGGAGGCGGAGGCGGGGTTCATTTGTATTTTTTAGACTCGGAGCTTCCTGAACTAAAAAAAAAAAAAAGAGTGGATTTTTGTTGACATTTTTCAGGAAAAAATTGATGACAATTATTGGTGAAGAGAAACGGATTTAAATCATGGACTCAGACTAGATTTACCAAGAGCTAACAAATATTACCTGTCCTTTTCTCTCATGTCCTCCATCTGTCCTCCTCTGTCTTTCTTAGTCCTCATTTTGTCCTCTAAAGTCTTTCTCTGTCCTCCTCAGTCTTTTTCCCTCCTCCACACTCTTCAGTTTTCCTCTGTCCTCCTTCTGTCCCCCAGTCTTTCTTTGTCCTTCTCCTTGTTCCTTATCCTTCCTCTGTTCTTCCTCTGTCCTTCTGTCCTCCACCTGTCCCTCTTGTCAAGTTTACCTCTTGATGTCTGTCTTTCGTCGTCAGGTAAAGACTTCAACGGAAACCCTCTCAAAGTGTCCTTTGCCACCCGCAGAGCAGACTTTGGAGGACGTGGAGGCATGAGGGGAGGTCGAGGACGAGGAGGTGAGGAGGACACACAACTTTACCGTCTTTTTCCTTTGCGGTTGACATGACGCCCGCCGAATTTCACTCATGAATTTAATGTTGTCGTTCTTGCGTTGAAGGGCCCATGAGCCACGGTGGATTCGGTCGAGGTGGAGGTTTCCCAGGAAGCAACAGTGGGGGAGGAGGAGGAGGAGGAGGAGGAGGTGGAGGAGGAGGAGGAGGAGGACAGCAGAGAGCTGGAGACTGGAAGTGCTCAAACCCGTGAGTCCACAAAACAAATCACTGAAAATCAGTTGATTTTTGTTCTTTTTAAATCACGTGTATTTTCAAGCGATGTGAATGAGTTCAATCCCAACTTTAATTGGTTGTTTCTCTTCAGCAACTGTGACAACCTGAATTTTTCCTGGCGTAACGAGTGTAACCAGTGCAAGGCTCCGAAACCGGAGGACGCAGGAGGGTTGTCCCCCATGGACAGAGGTCAGATTCCACGCTCCAAGTCCCTCAGTGGACGTCCTTAGTGGACGTCCTCAGTGGATGTACAGTACATCTGTACAAGCTCGGGATGATACGAACATTCGTTATCGTGATTATTTAATAACTGGAACACATTGCTGTACAATAGCTAACAGGCTACACTTAATTACAACCAATAAAGCCCCGCCCACATTTTAGTCAGAGAGATTTTCCGTTTCATAACGAAGATCTGTTGATTCATAAAATCCGTAAATTGATATTTTAATAAATACCATTTCTGGTGTCCTCTGTGCAAATCTCGCGAGACTATGGAAATCACGTGAGACTTGACCACAATAGAACGCGATAGGAACTGAAAAACGTTGTCCTTTTTCCTAAAATTAATAAGATCATTTTGGGCGGCGTTAGCCACGTTTTTTTTTTTTTATACTGTTGGTAAAGTTTTGTAACATTAGTTGTGTTTTGGTAACGCTAATGCTACTGTATGTTTTTAAGGAAAGGTTAATCACTTTTTAATCTTTTTTATTATCTTTATCTTATCTTTTTTATTAAAGTGTTTTTTGGTAACGTTTTTTCATATTGGTAATCTGTTTGTTTTTTTGGTAACGTTAATTATGTATAACATTATTAAAGGTGGTAACAGTTACATGTTAGTTTCTTTTATTTCTTTTGTATCTGTAAACTTATTGCTCCTCCTTGTATAATCTTAGAATTATCACGATAATGGAAGTTCTCTCTCTCTCTAGGTGACTTATCCTTAGATGTTTACGATCATGGTCTTCACCAAATCTGTCCACATATAATTTAATCAGTGCTTTTTATCGCAGTGAGAGAGAAAAATGTTGATTGTTTTATCCTGAGATCAGTTTTTTTATGAAAGTTTTTTTGTTCACTAATTGTCAAAGTCTCACCTCACCTTTTTCTAAACTGTAGCCAACTTTTTAATTGTGGCAGAAGCTACTGATTATTTTCAGAATCCACTATAATGTCGACTATTTTCCTCAATTAATCAAGTTTTGTCCACAACACAAAATGATTGGGTGTTTGTTTTCTTTGTGAACGGGGCAAAGAAAACACTGACGAATTGATTCTTAAAATCATTACATGTCAGTTTTTTTGTGTTGTTTCACCGCACTAACAAAGACAACAAAGGCTGTAATTATTATACAGTGGAGGTTTATTTACACTGTGAGTCACTGCTGAGCACCAGCGCCGCTGCACAGAGCAGCAACAGTGACTCAGTGCCAGTTAAAGGTCGAGCGTTTGACCGAATCCTGCTCACGTCATCTGCTCTGCTCTGCTGTCAGGAGGTTACGGAGGAGAGCGCAGAGGAGGTTTCGACCGAGGCGGCTTCAGGGGCCGCGGCGGCGACCGCGGGGGCTTCAGAGGGGGGCGGGGAGGCGACCGCGGAGGATACGGCCCTGGCAAAATGGACGCAAGGTCAGACACTTTAAGCTAACATCTCCATGTCCGGCAAACAAACCACAACAATCTCCAAGTAAAATTAGTTATTAAAGAATAAAAAAAAACTCGACTTGTTGTGGACCAGATTAGGGCCACATGTGACACAACAACCACATTCCTGAGAGTTCAGAGATTAAAGTCAGACATGTCAATGAAAAAGTCAGAATTGTTGTCAGAAATCTGTTTAAAAGTCAAGAGAGTAAAAGTCATATTCCTAAGAGTAAAGTCATAATTCTGTGTTTTTAAAGTGGGAATTCTGACAGTAAAAGTCAGTTATAATATTAAGATCTTATATTAATATTAAGTCATACAGTTGTTTGCTGAGTCTCATCACCATATGTTTTAATTCATCTGTTTAAACACTCATACAGGCTCACTGTATATATGTGTGTGTGTGTGTGTGTAGCTGCTCTTCCTCATGTTGTGGGGACCTAAATCTGTCTCCACACTCACATTATGGGGACTTGTCTTCCTTATGGGGACAAAAATCAAGTCCCCATAACGTAAATGACTCCATTTTAAGGTGAAGACATGTTTTAAAGTTAGGCTGAGGTTAGGGTTAGGTTAAGGTCAGGGTTAGGGTTAGGACACAAAGGTTAGAGTAAGTCTCCAGGAAATGAATGGAAGTCAATGTGATGTCCTCTGTAGTCATGGAAACCTGTGTGTGTGTTTCAGGGGTGACCGCAGACAGGAGCGACGGGGCCGTCCATACTAAACCATTGTTGTAATCATCGTCCACTCAGAGCCGAGTGTGCATCGCTGACCACACCTTCCTCGACCTTCTTGACTCCGATCATCCCAGTTTTGTGTTTGCTCTTCTTCTTAATACTCGCGTTCTTTTCCCCTCTTCTTTCTTTCACCTCTCTTCACACTCCTCTGATGAAGGTGTGGCGTCATTTCGAAAAAACAAACTCAGCATCAAAGTCCACCAGAAAAAGAAAGCAAAGTGTGTGGAACAGGGCTGCAAAACCGATAACTAAATTAAACTTAACTACTTCCATAAGCGATGAAAATCAGTTTGAGTGTTTTTTTATAATAATGGACGTAACTGTAAATCTGAGCTCAAATTTCATTTTGGGAAAACTGTCTGTGGTTTCCAACCCACTGTTTAGGAACCACTGTCTTCCCTGAAGTTTATTGTCTGTTCACATCTTAATCTCACTGTTAGACCGACTTTTCCAACGGGAAACTGAAGTTTGTAAACCACTCACTCTCCCACACCAAAGTCCATAGAGAAAATCAGTGATTTTAGCTCAAAGGGACACAGGAGTTGTTGATCCACTGCTGCCTCCATCACTAAGTTCCAATGTCTTATTTTGTCACTTCGGCATCAAAAATCCCTTGTTGAGATTGACCTCAGTGACACAAAGTGACCACACGAGGCAGCAGTGGATCAACAACTCCTGTGTGCTGTGAGCTAAAATCACTGATTTTCTCTATGGACTTTGGTGTGGGAGAGTGAGTGGTTTACAAACTTCACTTTTCCGTTGGAAAAGTCTGTCTAACGGTGAGATAAAGACGTGAACATGTACTTAAGCTGTCATAGACTTGAGCAGGAGTAGAATTTACTAAATAATTTGTTGTTAAGAGGCTAACAGGCCGGCAGCCATGTTTTTTTCGTTTGTTTGTTTTTTCACCCGCCGACTGTTTGATCATCCTGACATCACCCGACCAGTCTAATCCGACATATTGTCTGGTTTATATAATCTGGTGCTGATGTTTGTCCATGGATGTGAACAGCGCCACCTACTGCCGCGACGTCCACAAACGTAGTTGTTGTTATTGTTTGTCACATGTCAGCTGATGGAAACTCAGCTGCTGTGTGTTGACCATGTCCAACGTTTGCTTTCGTGTCCTTAAATCACTCAGTGGAGACACAGAGAGAGAGAAGGGAGCTGCTGTTCTGGTTTGGAAATGAAAACAAAGGTATGAACATCGGGGACGTCTCATGTTTCATTTCCTTGCAGGTGTACGGGTGGTTGTTGTCATTAATCTGTTCTTTCTCTTCACTTTAATAACCCGATGATTTAAAAACCTGTCGTGTAACTCCCGTGTAAAGGTTAAGCCTCCAGTGTTAGTGCATGCTCTGCTCTCTGCAGCAGTTAGTCAGTGAATAATTCACAATGTTAGAATCCCCTGCGTCTTTAATCTCAGTGAGTAAAAAAAAAAAAACACTGTGGTTGGGATTTGGCCGATAATACAGTTTCTTAACAAAGGAACGACTGAATCAGTTCCATCACCGTGAAAAATAAGTGTGCAGTTTGCTTATATTGGGTACTTTATTTAGTACTGACTAAACCTAATTTCATATGTAAATAAAGAGTGTTTGTCCACAACACATCTGTCTGTGGGTGAGTTTTCACTTTCTCTGTCAACACTTGAACTGACTCAGCGTCACGTACGCGTCACGTTTCCCTGCGTACGCTCCGTCTCTACTTCCACAGCTGACGTTCGTCGCGAAGAAAAGCCTTTTAGCGATATTTCTGATCCCATGTCTCTTAACGTTTCTAATCCAAACTACGTCAGAGTCGTCGCTGCTCACACCTGCCACGTTTGAAGCCCGTCAAGCGAAACCCTTCGATAGATACGTGGATAAAAAATACGTAAAAACCCTTCATCTGGCTGGTTTGTCTGTCTGGGACGCTGTAGGAAGAGGCGGCACAAGATGGCGGCCCTCGTACAGCAAGGCCCTTGACTAAAATACATAAAAAAACTTATTCTAAGGCTATGGAAAGTGAACAAAAATTGATTGTACAGACATACGTATGTGGAGTGAATCAGTAAACGTTTCATTACAACCTTTTGCTTTGTCCAAAGTCATCTAACAGCTGTTGCCAGGGGGCGCCGTGACGGCGGAAGCGGCTCGTTTTGCACCGCATTTCTACTGATGTCTTTTACATTTCTTATCCAAACGACTTCACAGTC
Organism: Brachirus orientalis; assembly: GCA_016785285.1. NCBI lineage: Eukaryota > Metazoa > Chordata > Actinopteri > Pleuronectiformes > Soleidae > Brachirus > Brachirus orientalis. The sequence goes on along the minus strand of JAFBJR010000492.1, from coordinate 364,938 downwards.
GTCACTGCTCACACCTGCCACGTTTGAAGCCCGTCAGGTGAACCACTGGATTAACGGACAAACAGACTTTTCTTGCGTTAATGGAGCAAATTAATGTTTTTTCTTTTCTGTTGATCCAGGAGACGACTTTAAGTAATGTTTGCGGATGTGATGTTGTCACATGACCACCTCTCATCAGAAGTGACATGAAGAAAAGCGACATTTTCAGTTTGCAAGAGACACGGGAGCTGCTGTTTGTCTCACTGAGGTCAATCTAAACCAAGTATTTCAAACACTGACATAAGAAAACGCTCACGTAAAGGGAAACCAGCAAAAACATTGATGATTTTGGTCACGTTATAAAAGACTCAGCTGATTCAAATCTACATCAGTTTAAGTCTACGATATCTTCAGAACATGTTCACATCTTTATCTCACTGTCAGACAGACTTTTCCAACAGGAAAGTGAAGTTTGTAAACCAATCACTCTCCCACACCAAAGTCCATAGAGAAAATCAGTGATTTTAGCTCACAGGGACACAGGAGCTGCTGGTCTACTGCTGCCTCGTGTGGTCACTTTGTGTCATTGAGGTAAATCTGAACAAAGGATTTTTGATGCCGAAGTGACAAAATAAGACATTTGAACTTAGTGATGGAGGCAGCAGTGGATCAACAACTCCTGTGTGCTGTGATGTAAAATCACTGATTTTCTCTATGGACTTTGGTGTGGGAGAGTGAGTGGCTTACAAACTTCAGTTTACCATTGGAACAGTCTGACAGTGAGATAAAGACATGAACATATTCTTAAGTCATTGTTGACTTAATCCAACATAGATTTTATTAAGTACAAAAAAAAGTTGAAGTTTGTAAACCACTCACTCTCCCACACCAAAGTCCATAGAGAAAATCAGTGATTTTACATCAAAGCACACAGGAGTTGTTGATCCACTTCTGTCTCCATCACTAAGTTCAAATGTCTTATTTAGTAATTTCGGCTTTTAAAACCTTTCATTCAGATTGACCTCAGTGACACAAAGTGACCACACGAGGCAGCAGTAGACCAGCAGCTCCTGTGTCCCTGTGAGCTAAAATCACTGATTTTCTCTATGGACTTTGGTGTGGGAGAGTGAGCGGTTTACAGTGGTTGACGTAGATTTTACCCGATGAGTCCTTTTGTTAAGTGGCTTTAATTTGTTTTCTTTTGCGTTCTTCTGTGTCAATTAGATTCATGTCGAGCTCAGAACTATTACCAGTTTAATGGTTTCAGTTAAATGGTTTTTGGCAGCGCTCGTCTGACTTTGGGTGTTTTTTTTGTCCCTCGTTAGAGTCACGGCCACACCCGTTCGCACTCCGCTCAAACTGGATCTGACAAGGGTTTGGATTCTTGACACTTTGTTGCTGCTTTTGCAGAAATGCGTGTGCATGCATGGAGGAGTAATTCTCATCTCTGACAAATGACTCTGTATAAATGTCTTTCCGCACGTCCCGCTGCTGTGTGGAGCCTCCCGGCGATGACCCGGCACTTTTCTGCATATCTGTGGTCCTGCCTGCACTTTACCATCAGTGGGGACAAAGTCTTTGATGACAGCATATCTCAGTGTTTGTAACTGGCACATCCAGTCCTTGAATAAACTATGTGTTACTGGAAGCAACACCTCTGCAAAAATCTCTGTAGTTCCTCTTCCTATAATCTGTCTCTGAAAGTGTGTCTCAGTGTGTGTGTGTGTGGAGGACACAGTGTGTCCACGTGTCCATGTGTCCTCCTTCAGCTGGACACGACGACGTTCATTCGTGTGGAGGAGACTGAGAAAGAAACACGCGGGTCAGGTTGGGTTTTGTTTTTAAACCGTTCACCTGAAAGCGTTAAAACTCACCCCCCCTCTGTCAAATATGTAGCCCAGTGGTCAGCAAGCGGTGGCCCGCGGGCCAGAACTGGTCAGAACCGGCATCAGCGTCCGGCCCAGCAGATGATTACGAAAAATGGTTTGCTTGTCTTCACAAAATTGACAATTTTATCCAGAATTCAGGGCTTTTATTCTGAAAAAAAATCTGAACATATTCACAGAGATTCTGTTGATTAACTTGATTTGGACAATAAAAATAAAACACTGCTCATATGTTCGGCTCAAAGAGGAAGCAGCGATTCTCAAAAATGAAGTGATTAATAACAGGAAGAGAGATTTTTTTTTTAGTAGGAACATTTCAAGTCAAAATAAACCGATAATATATTTTAAAAGATTAACTTACTTATAAAACTTATTTTCACTTTCAAATTAGGATTTTGTGGCATTATTTTATAAAGACAAACATGACTTATGTTCTGAAGAACTGTTACAAACTGTAATGATATAAAATGTGGTGAACATTATGGGGTTTTGATGAGAAAGTAAAAGTAGAACGGTACGTTGACGTTTTAGTCTCCACGTCTCACACACGTCTGTGGCTTCAAAAGAGTTTAGAGCACAGGATTACAGGGAAAAGTCAAATCTGGGTAGATTATGACGTTTTGACCTTGTGTGGGACAAACGTTGACCCCAGGTCAAAGCTACTTTTTGACCTCTGCTGCTCAGAAATGTCTCCAGTATCATGTTGAGTTTGTCACGTTGTCTTTTCCCTCAGCGTTTTCACTCTTTACTGCAAACGTCATCTATTCCGACACTGTTTTCTAACTCACGATGAATCTTTTTTTTTTTATACACACCCTTCAGTTGTGATGGCAGACGTTCAAACATGACGGTGAAACACGAGCAGCGTCTGTTGTTGTCTCATGACTGAATGGATGCATGTTGGACAGACACATCAGGAATGTAAATCTGTGACTTTTGTTCCAGAACGTCGACTTTCTCTGTGAAAACATTCAATTCTCGGATGTGGTTTGACGAGTTTGTTCCAGAGCAGGAAGTTCGTTATCTTATAAATGTTGGACTTCAACTTTGAGCGACTGGGATGTGATACTGATTTAAAGCCTCGCGTCATTTTTCCAAGAAAGACTTGAAATACCCGAGTGAAGAATGTTGAAACAGACATTCTGAAGGTGAAGGTGACCAACCTGAGCGGTGACACTGACCCGTACTCACCCTCACCCTCACCCTCATCCTCACCCTCACCCTCACCCTCACCCTCACCCTCACCTCCCTCATGTGAAGAACTGTCATGGAAAATTTCTACAGGTCTTAATCACTTCTGAGGTAAAAGTGTTCACTGTGGCATTTTATTGGAACAAGGAAGACATAATTTCAGCCACTTAAACAAATGACTCAGCTAATAAAATCCACACCTTAAAAACATGTTCACGTCTTTATCTCACTGTTAGACAGACTTTTCCAACAGGAAAGCGAAGTTTGTAAACCACTCACTCTCCCACACCAAAGTCCATAGAGAAAATCAGTGATTTTAGCTCACAGGGACACAGGAGCTGCTGGTCTACTGCTGCCTCGTGTGGTCACTTTGTGTCACTGACGTAAATCTGAACAAAGGATTTCAAATGCCGAACTCACTAAAATAAGACATTTGAACTTAGTGATGGAGGCAGCAGTGGATCAACAACTCCTGTGTCCCTGTGAGCTAAAATCACTGATTTTCTCTATGGACTTTGGTGTGGGAGAGTGAGTGGTTTACAAACTTTGCTTTCCTGTTGGGAAAGTCTGTCTAACAGTGAGATAAAGTCATGAAACTTTATTTCCCAGCATCAGGTGATTTAAAACCTTAGAAATGTTCATTCCTTTGAAAAGAAAAACACACAGTGACCCATTTATGACATAACTTTAACCGTGAAATGTAAAATATAAAGCTGTGTCGTTTCTCTGCTGCTGCGTTTCACAGACACTGAACATGTTTTACCAGCAGGTGGTGGGCGTGTCCTGACAGGGAAGGTGTTTGACAGGTAAAAGAGAGAGAGAGAGAGAGGATATTAATGCACGAGCAGATCAGAGCTCGACACTTTCAGCCATGATTCTCTCCACAGCCGTGTGTGTGGCCACGCTGCTCACCCTCCTGACGACACCAGGTAAGGAGCAAACACCTCGCACACCTTCACGTGCTCGGATCTAAAGGAACCACCTGAAAACAAATGTGGGGAAATGGGAGCATAATCTTAGTCTGCACAGATTAATACAGATATATATATATATATATATATATATACGTATGTATATACACATACGTATATATATATATATGTACATATATAGTAGATAGTAGCATCTACTGAATACTGTCAAATTTAACTAAAGTAAAAAGAATTTGATACATTCTGAAATTGTGTTAAATTGAAACTATTGAAGTGAAATCCTTACAATAGAAGAAACAAAAAATACAGTCTGAAAGTGTAAAATGGAACTATGTACGTGAAATTTGTACACTAAAAGAGATAAATACAGTCTGGAAGAGTGTTCGATTTATTTATCGAACAAATACAGAGTTTCTCCTCTTTCACACATAATATTATGCTTGAAAACAAAACAAAGAACAACAGTAGTGGAATAAAGAGTGAAAACAGTTTTTCTTTTTATTCGAGTCGATGACTCACAGGAATCACAGTCATAGCAACATTTATCAACAGTTCACTGGTTTGGCAGGTTTATTTGTATAGAACATTTTATGTACAAGACAAATCAAAGAGCTTTATATTTGTCCTGGAAAAGTGTCTTTAAAATCCATCCTAAAAATGAGGAACTGAAGTGGAGAAGAAGCAGCAGACTCCTGAGGAGAGGATGCAGTACCACTGATGAACACAGAGGGAGACAGAGAGCAGCACTGGAGCTGAACCAGCTCTGTGTTTGTGCACAGTTTGATGCTAAATGGCAAAATAAATGGTGAAAATGTTACGGTTCTCATTTGGGTAAGTAGGCCAGAATATGCGTGTGTGTGTGTGTGTGGCTGCTCTTCCTCATGTTGTGGGGACCTAAATGTGTCTCCACACTCACATTATGGGGACAAAAATCAAAATGACTCCATTTTAAGGTGAAGACATGTTTTTACGTTAGGCTGAGGTTAGGGTTAGGTTAAGGTTAGGGTCAGGGTCAGAGGTTAGAGAATGTGTTATGTCCTCACTAATCAGGAACGGTTTATACACAGTGCACATGCTCGTCGTCTTCTCTGTTTTGGTGTAGCAGTGCTACGGCGCCACATAGAGGCTTAGCATGTGCACTACAGTGTTTAGAGTCATTTCGTGTGAATGAAGAATCTCCTGAAATGATGTTGTGCTTCATCACTCTCTTGACCAATCAGCATGAGGCTTGTCGTCCTACGCCCCTCCCCCCTTTTTAAATAAATGATATTAATGTAAATCTTGCAAATTACAGTGTGAAGAGTCAGAGAGACAGAGATGGACAGAGAGACAGACAGAGAGACAGAGACACAGAGACAGACAGACAGAGACAAACAGAGAGACAGAGATGGACAGAGAGACAGACAGAGAGACAGAGACAGACAGACAGAGACAAACAGAGAGACAGAGATGGACAGAGAGACAGAGACAGACAGACAGAGATGGACAGAGAGACAGACTGAGAGACAGACAGAGAGACAGAGACACAGAGACAGACAGACAGAGACAAACAGAGAGACAGAGATGGACAGAGAGACAGACAGAGACACAGAGACAGACAGACAGAGACAAACAGAGAGACAGAGATGGACAGAGAGACAGAGACAGACAGACAGAGATGGACAGAGAGACAGACTGAGAGACAGAGAGACAGACAGAGAGACTGAGAGACAGACAGAGAGACAGAGACAGACAGAGAGACAGACTGAGAGACGGAGACAGACAGAAAGACAGAGACAGACGGAGACAGTCAGAGAGACAGAGACAGTCAGAAAGACAGAGAAAGAAAGAGACAGACAGAAAGACAGACGGAGACAGACAGAGAGACAGAGACAGAGACAGACGGAGACAGTCAGAAAGACAGAGACAGACGGAGACAGACAGAGAGACAGAGACAGACGGAGACAGTCAGAAAGACAGAGACAGACGGAGACAAAGGTCCCTTCACAGATTAAGATCAGGTTGATTGAGTGCAGTGGACATGTCGCGTGTCTCCTCTCCGTCTGTGAACATTCCTGTCTGACACCAAACATGATGCTGGTCATGTGACCTGTGACATGTGACACGCTGAGCCTTTACAGCAGCAGCAGCAGCAGCAGCAGCAGCAGCAGCAGCAGTGGTTAAAGGTCAAAGTCATAGACAGAGTGTTTTTTTAATACATACATACAATACATGAACTTCAATGGTGACATTTTCAAACCTGCTCAGTCACATGCAACATACACAAACTTGTTTTTATATCTTAGTAACCCATTGACATAGTGCATTCCCTGGCCTTAACCATCACAACTAAGCGCCTAACCCTAACCCTAGAACCAGATCTTAACCCTGATCTTAACATTTCCTGAATGCAACACACCAAAGTCCATAGAGAGAACCAGTGATTTTAGCTCACAGTGCACAGGAGTTGTTGATCCACTGCTGCCTCCATCACTAAGTTCAAATGTCTTATTTTGTTAATTCGGCATTCAAAATCCTTTATTTAGGTTTATTTCAGTGACACAAAGTGACCACACGAGGCAGCAGTAGACCAGCAGCTCCTGTGTCCCTGTGAGCTAAAATCACTCATTTTCTCTATGGACTTTGGTGTGGGAGAGTGAGTGGTTTACAAACTTCACTTTCCTGTTGGAAAAGTCTGTCTGACAGTGAGATGAAGACGCGAACATGTTCTGAAGATATTGTAGACAGAAGAAAAACATTAATTAGGTAACAAAATGTCAAATGCCAGTCATTCATGTTATTTCCTGAATGTGATTATTAAGGTCATGTGCTTAATTCTCTGCTGCCCCCTGTAGGAATAAATAAATATGGGTTATGCTGCTTTTTGTGGATGTAAACGATACGTTGAAAGTTCATCTCCTGGTCATTGTTTAATTTATTTATTTTTTCTTGTTTTTCAGGGTCTCATGCGCAGCAAAATGGTAAGTCACCGTTTCTGCTGTGTCCTACTGTCAACTGTCCACATTTGTGCGGCTCACGCTCCGTCTCTGTCCTCTCAGTGTGTGGTAAAGCTACGCTCAACACCAGGATCGTCGGCGGTCAGGAGGCCATCGAGGGCAGCTGGCCCTGGCAGATCAGTCTGCACCAATCTGGGAGACACATCTGTGGCGGATCGCTCATCAACAACCAGTGGGTTCTGACGGCAGCTCACTGTGTGATAGGGTAAGAACGAGGCTCCGGGTCACGAAATCAAGACCAGAAGACAAATGAAACATAACTATGTGTCCCAAAGTACAACATCTGCCTTTAGAGACTATATGAAATAATAAAGGGGAATTTTAAAAGCTTACAGCCTAAAGCAGGGCTGTGCAAACAGATTTGGTGAAGTTAAAATGTGTGGTGGGCCGACCATTCAGCCTGACCATCTTTGAACCTTTAACCTTAAATGCAAATGAATTATTTAATGACATTTTTGTTGCATATTTAATGGCATACTTTCACACAGTTTCTTCAGACAGAACACAAATAAATATTGGTCAAGTTTTTACCAAAAACGCTCTTCTAAATTCACTAACTAAATGACACTAACAGTTGTCCATATGAATTTGCGAATCACTCGTTCCTTCGTTTTTCGATTGAGTGTCCAAATCAAAAAAAGAAAATATGCTATTTGATTTTGAATCAGATATGTATATAAAAAAACAACCAGATTTATTTCAATTATAGACTCGGATCAAAATATGAAATGGAAAAAGCGGCTGCTGGAGCAAATTTGATTTTAATATTAATTTGTTTCCAGGTCACACAAGGGTCACGGAGCGAGTGGGCTACGGCCACAGTTCTACTGCCGCCATCTTCTGGTGAAATATAAAAGAGCTGTTTCGCATATTATTGATTTTATGACAGAGGCTGTGGGCCACAATTGGCCCGCGGGCCGGACTTTGGACATCCCTGGCCTAAACCAAAGATTTGGTTACTTACTCTGGACATAACATGCCTGAAAAACGCATCAGGGAAAACTTAAAAGTAACATTTTGCACATTAAAAGATACCAATAAACCAAATAAATCCACATTTTAATATGCCTTTTTTTTTGCTCCTTACAAATAAAGTGGAGCTTCTTTTCTTAAAGTTACATCTCAAGTTTGATGGCAACTTTCTGCCGAGTGCGTTGTTTAAATGAGTCCGGGTGGAAACGCACACATGACTCCGCCTATAAGTACCAAGCCAGAAATGCATAAATACATAAACATGAATATTTTTAATGACAATCGGTTACGGAAACTGAAAAACCTCTAAGTGACACCGGCCCAAACGTTTCTCCTCTCATCACTGCAGAACCAGCACCACAGTCCTGACCGTGTACCTGGGTCGCCAGACCCAAGAAGGACTCAACAGCAACGAGGTGAGCCGGGCCGTGACGCAGATCATCAGTCATCCCAACTACGACAGCGTAGACTACAACAACGACATCGCCCTCCTGAAGCTCTCCTCCCCCGTGACCTTCACCCAGAACATCCTGCCCGTCTGCCTGGCCGCCTCAGGCAGCACCTTCCACAACGGCACCAGCACCTGGGTCACCGGCTGGGGCACCATTGGTACCGGAGGTGAGCAGAGTCGGAGAGTCAGTCGGCACCAGTGACGCCGGTGAAGAACAACAACGGGCACTGTTGTATGTGATTGTGTGAGGTTCTCAAACTGTGGCACGTGTCGCACCGGTGGTACGCGAGCTTGAGGCAAATCAGAAATCCTGTTCTACTGTATAAACCAGGATAGTGATCGAAAATGATACCAAATAAAAAATATTAATAAACAATAATAAGTAGACTCGCCTTAATCTAATCTCACTCATCTTAATCTAATCTCACTATACGAGAGTATATGTGAGGAAGAGGAGGATGATGAGAGAGCAAATGGTCTTATTGGGAATAAATGTGCCTCCTGTGTTTACACTGTTTACACCACTGTGTTTTAATGTGGCCCATAATGGCGTTTATTTTCTCAGGTGGTATAAAATGTTTGAGAACCACTGGTGTCAGGGATTGATCTTCCACCTGGAGATTCCACTCAGAAACCTTTTTGTCCTCCTTTATTTGATTTTGGTCCATCCATTTTCCAGTCTGTGGCTGACAGAATCAGATAGTTTTCTTAGCAGGCGTATAGCTGTCCAGGTGAAAAAAGCTTTAGAATGGAAAATAAAAATCAACTTTGCAACAGTCAAAATATTTACAGCAATATGAATTTAATTAGTTCTCATTTCTTAAAATAAATCACTTTTGAATCATTAAATACACTTTTCTCCTGTCAACCAGTTTTCCATTTTTAAACTGTTGACATGAAGCCTTAGTTTTTTCTTTTATCAGATTGACTTTTAAACTGTTTCCTGTCTTTTAAAGTAACATTTTAACTCTACTGTTCCACCACACCATCCCAAACTAACATCTACGCGTCTATGACGGTCAACACTCAGAACATTACTGCAGAACTTTACCACATTCTAAGGACTATATGTCTAAAAACAGAACGCGGTTGACTCCTCTGTGTCTCTTTAGTGCCTCTTCCTTCCCCCAAAAACCTGATGGAGGTGGAAGTTCCAGTCGTGGGGAACCGACAGTGTTTCTGTGACTACAGAAAGGACCCGGATACAGGTGACATCACTGACAACATGATCTGTGCCGGATTACGAGCTGGAGGGAAGGATTCCTGTCAGGTGCTCAATTCATCTTCTGCCTGTGTGTCAACGGTAACTTCCTGTGAAGATTCTGTTGCCTGACTTCTTCTTCTTCTTCTTCTTCTTCTTCTCCTTCTTCTTCTTCTTCTTCTAGGGCGATTCAGGTGGTCCTATGGTGAGCAAGCAGGGCAGTCGATGGATCCAGGCAGGGGTCGTGAGTTTTGGAAATGGTTGTGCTCTGCCTGATTTCCCAGGAGTCTACACCAGAGTGTCCCGCTATCAAAGCTGGATCAACAGCCACATCGACACCAACCCGCCGGGTTTCTTCCAGTACACTTCCCCTGGGACGGACAGCGACCTGTCTGTCAGCTGCGCAGGCCTGCCACCACCTCCAACCACCACAACCACTCTGCCTCCAACCACCACAGCCAAGCGTGAGTTTCATCCTTTCATCCAACATCAGCACTGACTCAGGTCAACCTGGGTCACGGAGGGTCACACTCAAAATGGGAGCCAGCAGGGACACATTGAGCAAAAAAAACCTCACCTGATAAAATTTATATCAGTTTAAGTCTTTATCTCACTGTCAGACAGACTTTTCCAACAGGAAAGTGAAGTTTGTAAACCACTCACTCTCCCACACCAAAGTCCATAGAGAAAACCAGTGATTTTAGCTCACAGGGACACAGGAGCTGCTGGTCTACTGCTGCCTCGTGTGGTCACTTTGTGTCACTGAGGTCAATCTGAACAAAGGATTTCAAACCCTAAAGTCACAAAATAAGACATTTGAACTTAGTGATGGAGGCAGCAGTGATGATTTGTTGTTACGTTTATTTTAACCACATATCTTAGAACTTCAGATGGACTTATTTGGAAAGTTTGAGAATGTGTTTGACTGTGACTATGTTTGAAATGATGGATGATGATGATGATGATGACGTCATGGTCTCGCCTCTCGCCTCTCGTCGCTCCAGCCGTGGTTTGTGGCCAAGCCCCGAAGAATTCCCGTATTTTGGGCGGAGCGTCGGTGTCGACGGCCGGCGTGTGGCCGTGGATGGCGAGTCTCCAGAAGAACGGGACTCACGTGTGTGGTGGGACACTGGTGGCTGTGGACGCCGTTCTGAGTGACGCCAACTGTTTCTCAAGGTGAGACACCAGGAGGGACGTCAGGGACAGGGATGGTATCATTAGCATTTTATCAATGATACTTATATCAATGATAACAACATTAACCTCAACGTTTAAATTCTCTGATGTAAAAAAAGGCCGAGCAAAGTCAGGAGGCAGATTCATTCATCCTCACGTATACTTCATATACTGGTATAGATTAAATTAGATTAAGATGGAGCGAGATTATTTGATAGTATTTAATTTTCTATGCACTCCAGTGGAAATCCCTCAGCTCCACTCAGGTCACCAGGGTTCACACGGGTCCTTGAAATCCTTGAAAGTTTCTAAACAGAGATGGATAAAACATACATGGGTCCTTGAAAGTGCTTGAATTTTGTTTTCAACAAAGAAGTTCAGTTGATATTTAGGTAAACGTCTCCCTTTGTTATGACGCCACCTACTGTTTCATGCCCTGCACTGCTGGATGTACGTGGACAGACTACAGAGGACAAACATGGAGTCCTAATTGTCCACTGTCTCTGTCTCTGCCGTTGACGTGAGATTCCATGAAGAACAATGAGCGAGTAAAGTTAAGCAAGAGAGAGCAAATGATGTGATGCCTTGGAAATGAAAATTCCAAGATAATCCAAGATAATCCCAAATGACAAAGACTGACTTGATCCCAAGGAGAGTCACTTTTTCAGTCAATAAAAGTGGACAATGCCATGGACGAAGACACTCTGTCTGCACATTTGGTCCTTGAATTTGAGGGAAGTGGTCCTGGAAAGTCCTTGAATTTGATGTCAGCCAAGGTGTGGACACCTGGATCACATGTTTATTTCTGACTGTCCTCCAAGTTCCACCAGAGGGAGCTCATGTACCACTGCTGGTACATGTACCACGGTTTGAGAGCCATGACTGATACTGATACTTTTTAATAAGTTGGTGGTGAAGACGCCTGAAGACAGAAGTGAGGTGGACAGAAGTGAGGTGGTTTTCCTGATGTTTGGTGTCTTTGGAGACTTGCCTTGATTTTGAAGACAAGGTTTGAACAAAATGTTGAGCGAGTGTTCACCTGCCTCTCGTCTTTCGCCTCTCGTCGCTCCAGCCGTGGTTTGTGGCCAAGCCCCGAAGAATTCCCGTATTTTGGGCGGAGCGTCGGTGTCGAAACCCGGCGTGTGGCCGTGGATGGCGAGTCTCCAGAAGAACGGGACTCACGTGTGTGGTGGGACACTGGTGGCTGTGGACGCCGTTCTGAGTGACGCCAACTGTTTCTCAAGGTGAGACACCAGGAGGGACGTCAGGGACAGGGATCATTAGAGCAGAATTGTGCAATTTTTTTTACCTTTTTCTCTACGGAGCTCCCCCTTGTGTCGACCGGTTTATTCTCATAAGGCCCTTTTCCACCACAGGAAATTTCTCATTTACCTGGATAAGTAAAAAACCACAGCTCGTTTCCACCGAAATTACCCGAGTAAATATTACCCTGATAAACACTTTCCTCAGGTAAATTTAGCACCTACTGGTGACTAGGGACTTTTCAGGTTACCATCTAACAGCGTCTTGCAAACATAGTGACTTTGTCTCTATATTCAGCGATTATTCAGACCCTCGAGTGACTACTTTTCACAAAAGTGACTAGCGACAAATCTAGCATCGTTTTTCTTGAGACTTTTAGAGACGCTGACGTGAAAGCACATATCGCTCGAAAGGTCTTATTTACCGAGGTAAATAAGTTCCTGGTAATAAAAGTCCCTTGAATTTTTGGTGGAAACGGGGCTAATGTGGCTAGAAACTCACTGCTCTCTTCCCGTCTCCTGACCATGTGCATTTGTTTTCAATGGAGCCAGTTAACACAAGACGTGGATCCACGTCCACGGAAGAGCAGTCAACCACTCGTCGAAAACAAACCAGCAGCAGACATGTTTGTAAAAAGGGTCGAGCAAATGACTTTAAATAATAGCAAACATCCAGGAAGTGTAGGAAATGTAAATAAATAGACAGAGAACTGAAAATTTATCCCAAAGAAACTTACAAGTGCAGCAGTAAAAATGTCAGGTGAAAAACGTTGTTTCCTCTTCCTCGCTTCCTCCAACAACGTCCCTCCCTCGGCTTCTTTGTACTCATTCTCGTGAGACCTCCTGATTCTGAGGATTCCGGGTCAGCAGCCCTGATCCTGCAAGGCTGGTTTTCCTCTAACAGACAGTAGGGGGCACTTGAGACATCCCCCAAACACAACAACAAGACATTTAACCATCACAATGACCCTCTGTCGTCTCTCTGTGTCTCAGTCCACCCACAGCGTCTCAGTGGACCGTCGTCCTGGGTCGTGTCAGGCAGATCGGGTCCAACCCCTTCGAGGTGAAAGTGAAAGTGTCCAACATCACCATGAGTAACCTGACTGGCTCCAACGTCGCAGTGCTGCAGCTGGAGGCTCCGCCCACTCTGTCCGACTACATCCAGCCCATCTGCCTGAGCAACGGGCAAACCTTCGACGTGGGCTCGACGTGCTGGGCGGCCGGCTGGAGCTCCGGGCGAGGAGGGGGTGAGTCCACGTGAAAACACGTTCTGAGTGGCCTTTAGATGAAACGTGACACGATTCACACGTTCATTCTTATTTCACACCTTCAGAGGGACAGTTTCTGCAGGAGTTCCAGACGTCGGTGGTGGAGTGTGGGAACGCGTCAACCAGTGACAGCATCTGTACGGGAGATTTTACACTGGAGCAGGTGAATTATGGGATGTGTGCGGACAGTGGGGACAGTCACATAAGCTAAACGAAGGTTCACTGTGGCACAGTTCAGCTCGGCTCGACTTTTGGGTGAAGCTTCATGTTCTGGAGAAACTGTGTGACCTTCATTTAGCATCAAACTCAGAGGACGTTTATTTGGTCCGTTGTGGGCTACTGTAAAATACATAGTGGTCAAAATGGCCGCCTCTGTAGCGCGGAGTCCGACATCAGCATAAAAGTCTGACTCTGGGGGAAACAACTGAATAAAAACTGAAATGTAATTGTTTTATTTTGAATTTCTGTCAAATGCAAATGAAAAGTGAATGTGTGGTAAAGACGTGTCGGACGTGAACATGTCCATGACTCCTGTGTGTTCAGGGAGATTCTGGCGGTCCTCTGATGTGTAAGAAGGACGGCTCCTGGTTCCAGGCGGCGGTTTTATCGGCCGAAAACAACTCCAGCACAGCGACACGAGCAGAACCCGTCAAAGTCTTCGACTCGCTCAACAGATACAGAGGCTTCTTGGCGAACACCTTGGGGACGCTCTTGTCTCCAGCTTCCAGCAACAACAACAACAACGGCACCAACAGCACGGCTGCTCCCACCACTGCCGCCGCCACCAGTGGGGGCGCTCTCGCACACCCTTCCTCCTTCTTCCTCTTCCATGTCCTCGTCCTCTCACTGTGTCTCCTCCTGTCCTCCTAACAAACGTCCCCCTTCGTCTGTAGTTTGACATGATGTGACTGACACAAATGACTGTAAACGACAGGGACACTGGTGTCGACGTCAGGTGCAATAACCATCAGTGACCACCAGGTGTGGCTGGTTTGATGATGATGATGATGATGATGATGATTATCCATGAGATTAAGGTTTTTTTTTTTCCTGAAATGAAATGTAATATGAAGCCTGAGGTTTCAAATTCTTCGCTCTCTTGGAGCGAGACTTTCTGAGGTGAAATCTGCTTTTCTGTCCTCCTGAAGAAGCAGGGGCGTTGCAACAAGATGGGCCCCCCCCCCCAACCCTTATAATGAGGCCACATGCTACTTTCAGACGTTCAGGGACGAGAAGACAAGAGGACGTTCACTGTGGACGCTCTAGCTAAAAACGCTGCTGATCCACTTTGAACGTGGCGACGTCGTACGTTGGCGATCTGTTTCCGCTCCACTTTGCTCGCGCTGCCACATGTGAAGTTCAAAATAGTTCAGCTTCTACCTCATGCGTGAACGGACGATCAAATCATGCTCATGCGTTTTAGGTCACACCCGCGTACGAGCTAATGGTGTGTTCCTGTCAGAATTTCCGAGGATCGGCCCTCGGCTGCCACACCCACAAACACTTTTGCCGTTAATTGCACTGATGTGAACGGAGAGCGTCGTTATCGACTGATCAACCTCAACATTTTGTTTTTATGATGACAATAAAGATCCTTTCCTTCCTTCTCTATTGCTAACAATGGCTAACAACAGCTAGCTAGTAAATGGAACGTAGTATAATATTAATAATAAGATCCGCTTGTCCAATCCTGTTGGATTCAGGAAGTTTCTGTGCTTGTGAATCCACTTTACTAAGTTGCATCCAATCAAGTGCTGTATGATTGTTTTGATGCCCCGCCCCCTCAACCTGACGCATCATTCACATGCATCAACTCTGTCACAGGAATGAGTCGGCATTTTGCCTCAGCACCACAAATCAGTTCAATTCTGAGAAGTTGGAGCTCGGCTAGCCGTTGTTAGCAATACCAGACGATAACAACGCTCTACGCGGTATTATTTTCAGTCTGACTAAAACTAGTTCAATTTTAGTCAGACTAACGTGTTTATGTGACATTAAGAAAACCTAAATACTGTCTTAGTCCGACTAAGACTAGCTCGATTTTAGTCGGACTAACTTGTTTATGTGACATTAAGAAAACCTAAATAATGTCTTAGTCCGACTAAGACTAGCTCGATTTATTGTCTTAGTCCGACTAAGACTAGCTCGATTTTAATCGGGGTGCCCAAATTGTCTTGAAACGTCCCTGCAAAGACTCCCAGATTAAATGAAGGGTTGACTATGAAGAATTGTTTAATTCCGTTTAAACAGAATTATATTTTATAAAAAATCCAGTTGTGACACTCTGTTCTTTCAAAGATATTCAGATGTTTCCCTCACACACACACACAAATGTGACAACATGATTTACTGTCAGTAAGAGATCAATCACTCGTTGAGGTGGAGCTAACAGCTAAGCTAACATGTGAGTCAGCTGATTCGTCCTTCACGTCTTCACTTTCATGTTGTAGAACCAGAATCATGCTTCAGCAGATCTAGAGGTGCGTTCCAGTTGAAGTCGGAAGTCAGAAATTCCAAGTTGGAAATCCAAGTTCCAAACAAACTTTTTCATCTTATTTGTCTCGCAGTTGGTCGGTCGGACACTTCGCACTTTTCAAATTTGTTTCCGTGGACTTGTTTTTACGCTGTTACCCATGTAGAGCCGAGGTCTCAAACTCGTGGCCCGTGGGCCACATGTGGGCCCCCCATTAGTTTTCATGCGGCCCACTACGTCATATCAAGTTACTGATTCATTTTGCATCGTAAATATGTTTTTTTTAACTGTGAACTACATATCATTCCACATCAAAACAAACACTTTTATTTTGAAATTCTGTGAAATGATATCATTATTGCGACATCATCGGCCTCCCCTGACCTCACTGGACGCTCAGTGACCCTCAGGTCGTTTGAGTTTCAGGCTCCTGACGTAGAAGGTTGTCATCAACTGCTATTGCTAACAACGGCTAGCCCAACTGCTATTGCTAACAACGGCTAGCCCAAGAAACGCAGTCAACTCAGAGGTGATGTCACGTCCTGTTCTGGAAATGAAACGTAAATGGAAGTAAGGCCAGACTGTGCTCACAGCGCCCTCTGCTGGACCTCCTGGTAATCACAAAAAACAGTCTTTTTTAGCTGTTTATTTTGAAAACAAATCTGATTTTAAGATTGAAGTTTGAACGCTCCCCTCGAGTTTACAATGGCTGTCCTAATTTGGGATTAAAATACGACAACGGCTGCATTGTTGTGTTCGATTCTTGTGTCGGACGTCGCACTCATGACTCTTCCAGTGGCGACACTCTCTGACCGATCAGGGGCCGGCAGTCTGTCCACGTCACATGTTAGTATCGGCTCAGCTCGACTGGAACCAGGTACCAGGTACTATCACTGATGGAAAAACAAGCTGAGCCGAGCTGAGCCGAGCTGGAACTGTGTCGGGGAAAAGTGCCAGCCTGAGACGCGAATGCTAACTGCAGTCAAAGCTACATGTACGCACAACCACACATCAAAAACCCTGAACTATTCCTTTAAAACTATGTGACAGTAATTCTGAAATCTTTTAATTTCTTTATCATTTGTCGTCACCATGGTGACTCCTCAGGTCAGGACTTCGATCTGATCTGATTTGACTTAAATGATCGTGAACGTTTTTCAGTGATTGCACTGCAGATGTAAATGAAACACTTGTTGTCCTTTTTCTGCGACTGTGAAGAAACGGAGAGTGATTGCAGCAGCGCCCCCTGGAGGCCGGAGGAACACGGTTCAGTCAACTACCTCACACAGACGCTTTCTTATTTTGCCTCATGTTGTCATCGTTCATGTGCTGTGGGACGTTAGCGTGACCTCAGTCGCGTGCAACATTAAAACAGCTTCACCAGCGACTCGTGCTTGTTTGTCTCATTTATTCGGTTGGAATTCAGCACACGCGTGATCACGCCACAGACCAAAGAACACACACACGCTTGTCTTTATATCTTAGTGAGGAAACATCACAGACATAACACATTCCCTTACCCCTTAACCTCAACCATTAAACTAGGTTTTAAACCTGAAAAAGCCCTTTGAAGTTTTGAGGCCCCAGACAAGATGTCCTCACAAAGACATAAATACAACTATACACACACACACACTGGTTTCCATGACTTCAGAGGACATTCCATTGACTTCCATTCATTTCCTGCAGACTTACTCTAACCTTAACCATACTTACTAGTGTCCTAACCCTCACCCTGACCTCTAACCTTAACCTAACCCTAACCTCAGCCTAACTTTAAAACATGTCTTCACCTTAAAATGGAGTCATTTACGTTATGGGGACTTGATTTTTGTCCCCATAAGGAAGACAAGTCCCCATAATGTGAGTGTGGAGACACATTTAGGTCCCCACAACATTCTAACCCTAACCCTAAAACCAGGTCTTAACCCTGAAAACGCCATTCAAAGAAGTGAGGACCAGACAAAATGTCCTCACTTTGTCAAAATGTCCTCACTTTGACAAAATGTCCTCACTTTGACAAAATGTTCTCACTCTGTCAAAATGTCATCACTGTCAAAATGTCCTCACTGTCAAAATGTCCCCACTCTGTCAAAATGTCCTCACTTTATCAAAATGTCCCCACTCTGTCAAAATGTCCTCACTTTATCAAAATGTCCTCACTGTCAAAATGTCCTCACTGTCAAAATGTCCTCACTGTCAAAATGTCCTCACTGTCAAAATGTCCCCACTCTGTCAAAATGTCCTCACTGTCAAAATGTCCTCACTTTATCAAAATGTCCTCACTCTGTCAAAATGTCCTCACTTTATCAAAATGTCCTCACTCTGTCAAAATGTCCTCACTTTATCAAAATGTCCTCACTCTGTCAAAATGTCCTCACTTTATCAAAATGTCCTCACTCTGTCAAAATGTCTCTCATGTTCTCATAAAATTACGACTTTATTCTCGTCATTTCTTTGACTTTTTCCCTCTTAGCGTGGTCCTAATACTCCATCGTATAAAATCAATAACTTAAGATGAGAGGAAATGTAATCATCCCTCGTGGGCAGCCAATGGACACGTGGGAAGGGAACTTGGCTTGTGACCAGAAGGTTGCCAGTTCAAGTCTGCATCAGGTCAAGGGCTGAGGTACCCTTGAGCAAGGTACCTCGTCTCCACTGTTAACACTTGTAACCACAGGAGTGTACGGTGGCCTGGAATTGCAAAGTGTGCAACATTTTCACAAAGTTTAAGACACATTTACTACATTTTTAAATTAACATTTTTGAAAGCACTTTCTCTTTGGTGACTCCATTTCCTCCCTCTGTTGTTTCCTGTTTTGATGTTACTTTTACGTTAAATTGCTCTTTGGGAAGCAAACATGTGAAACTTCCTGTTTTCGGGTGACAGTTGTGGAATGACTATTAACTAGTAAAATGAAAGATGTGATTGAGGAGTGTATTTTATTTTACAAGAATCACGCTGTAAACCATCTTTATTGTTAAGTGTTGCAGCAAAGGATTGATATGAGACGTCAGTGGCTCTTATTTTGAAAGCCAGGTTGAAAGAAAGTGATGTTATATAATGTTACATAATGTTGGATTTGTTTGGGAGAATGTACGGTCCCTTTCCATAACGTGTTTCAAAGTTGTTTTTGAAAATATAAAATAAAATGCTTTATTTTTGTTCATCTTTTTTAAAAAGGTCCAGTCAGTCCATCACCTGCTCGCGACAGGAAGTTCGTCTTCGGTGACAAACATGAAGCTTCCATGTAATTTACAGTTTAATGATGTTTGTTGTTGGTTTGTGAGTTGATGACCTCTAATGACCTCTCTCATGCCTCTGGTTGAACCGGCTCAGGTCAGGATTGACAAACGTTTACCGAAACCTCCTGCACTTCCTCATACCTCACCTGATGCGACACCGCTCCGCCGACGACAGGTACTTTCCACCGACGGTCTTCACAAATGAGGGGGATTATTATGGGATCACGTGTTCTGAACAGGTAAGAAAAGCTTCATGTGAGTTTGTTTTCATGGAAAAACTGACACCAAAAAAAAAAAAAAAACTAAATCCTGACCACAAATCATTTAAAGGCAGTTAAATGTAAGGCCACAGTGACCTTTGACCTTTGACCACCAAATTTTAATGAGGTCATCTTTGAGTAAATGAAGTAAATGTTTGTGCCAGATTTTACTGCTACGGCTACTACTAATAGACAAACATATTAAATATGTAAAATAATAAATAACAGTAAAGACTTTAGAGTTAGACAGACTTCCCCAACCACTCACTCTCCCACACCAAAGTCCATAGAGAAAATCAGTGATTTTAGCTCACAGGGACACAGGAGTTGTTGATCCACTGCTGCCTCCATCACTAAATTCAAATATCTTATTCTGTCACTTCGGCATTAAAAATCCTTCGTTCAGATTGACCTCAGTGACACAAAGTGACCACACGAGGCAGCAGTAGACCAGCAGCTCCTGTGTCCCTGTGAGCTAAAATCACTGATTTTCTCTATGGACTTTGGTGTGGGAGAGTGAGTGGTTTACAAACTTCACTTTCCTGTTGGAAAAGTCTGTCTAACAGTGAGATAAAGACATGAAAACGTACTTTAGTTACAATCTTTTGTTTAGTTGTTGTTTTATTTTCACTGGATGAATCATTCAATAATAAATTCAGTTTCCTTGTGAAAACTTCCTTGTTAACAGGTGACATTTTGATCATATCATTTATTCTCAGCTTCCCCCTCAGCTGACATGTGATCCTGACATGAGGCCAAAACTGTAACACGAGGCGTGAAACTAAGTTTCATGGGAACCAGGATGTTAGCTAAAAAGCCCGTTGCTTTTTAAGCTGCACATAAATCGTATTTACACCTCATCTCAAATAAAAAAAGAATCTAGTTAAATTGAATTAGATCATGTTACTGGATCATGGTGATCTTCTGTACAGCTGTGGTTCCCAAACACTGGGTCTGGACCCACAGATGGGTCACTGGATACTTTTTCTGGTCCCAAGACTAATTTGCTGAACCTTTTAGTTAAGATTTATAGATGTATATATTTATTTATTTAAATTCATTTAACTAACATCATCTTGGAAATTATTCATTTACCAATTTAAAATATTAGTTGTTACAGAAATGGCTGTAAATCAGTGTTACGTTGATACTGTACATTTTTGTGACAATAGTTTGAGAAGATACAAGACTTTTTATAATCTAGTAATCAGTGGGCTGAAATAATCCGACCTAATCTGTAGCTACACTGTGCACTTTTCACAAAAGCATAAACATAAACATTTATTTTCGCCTTTTGGGCGAAACGAACCTGAGAGAGTCAGATTATCGGGAAATCCCCGTGTAAGAGAGGCAGATTTCAACTGTGAGATTATGAAAATAAACATGTGATCATGAAACTGTGTAAACAAAAACTGAAATAAAATCCCTGTTCAGTTTCATGAAATTGTTTCTTTTTGGAAATTAAACACAAGTTATTAAAGTTGATTTTGACCACAATTTAAAATGTTCATTTAAGTCATGTTTGTTAGGTTCAGTTATGAGGTTAAAAAAAAAAACCAGAATGTTGATTGTTGTCGTTTCAATGTAAAAACTTAAATAAATGTGCTAGCTCGACAACATAGAGCAAAAACTAATGATCACAGGTTCATCAAACTGTTTTTATTTTGTGATGTCATTTATATATTGACAACAACATGAAGTGAATCTGTGTTTTTTTTTCTCTAAATAGGCAGCATTTGGGGCCATAATTCTTTTTTTTAATTTCTTTAAAGATTTTTTAAATCAGAATTGTAAAATTGAACTATAATATAATATAATATAATATAATATAATATAATATAATATAATATAATATAATATAATATAATATAATATGTCAAATATGTGGGACTGTATTTCACAGAACTTCAAAATAAAAGTGTGTGGTTCACAATAATAATAATAATAAAACATATTTTTGATACAAAATGAATGTATCAAGAAAAATTAAAGCTGAATGCTACATTTTCTCAGAATTTTCATTAGAATTTTCATCACAGAATCTTTTGATTCTCATATTATTTATTATAATTATATTTTTTTCCCCCTCCAAAAATGCATATTGTTGATTTTATTTTATTTTTTTTGTAAGATTTTTGAGCTGACCTGATGCTGTTGTGTCTGACTGGACTGCTGTTCCTAATAAAGTGATCACTAAGTGAGCATAAAAATAAATAATAGACAATAGATGTGTGGGAGGAATCAGGAAACTGAGGTGAGGCGTTTGGGCGTGTTTCTGCACAGGTGGACATTTGTGAGAAAGTGAGGTGTTTTAGGGCGGGAGGGAAAAAGCACATTTATATGAGAGCAGAGAAAATTAACTTCACTTTCAGTTATGGCTCTGAGCAAAGTGGTGAATTTGTCGACTGTGCTGCTGCTGCTGCTGCTGCTGCTGCTGCTGCAAGGTAAGAACCTGAACCTGAACCTGAACCTGAACCTGAACCTGAACCTGAAAAACTGTCTGATGTGAAAATATCAATTTGGATCTTTTCATTTGGAAACAAAAGTGTCAACAAAGTGTAAAACAAAGATTCTTACAGGATGTAAAATAATTCAAATGCATTTATTGAATGTTTCACGAAAACAAACTAACAAAAAAAAGTAAAGAAAAGTAAAGGAATAATCAGTCAAATTAACTTTATAACTGTTTTGTAAATGTGATGTGAAGTTAAAATCTTCTGTTTGTCGCCTGCTGATGGTTTACAAACCTGCCATTTTAGATTATAGAGACACTACAATATGAAAATATCACCATGTTTAAGTCGCCATACGATATTTTACCACAATATTTACGTCGTACATTGCGATATTCTCACACAGCCGTAGTGAGAGTGAGCAGTTGGCGCCATCTAGTGGACTGAAACCACTAATCCACAAAAAATGTCATCCATTGAAAAATAATCTGCGAAAAAAATCAATCCTGAAACAAAAGTGTCAAAGGTGATGTAACATGGACACAACTGAATTGACCTGTAATAATATTGTTGTTGTTTGTTCTTTCTCATGTTTGTTTGTTTGTTTGTTTTCTCTTCGACAGAAAGTCACTCGCAGCTCGATGGTACGTCAACGTTTCTGCTTCACATTCATCATCATGTTTAGTTTAAATTGTTAAGTTTTGTTTTACTTCGATGTAGTTTAAGTTTAGTTAAAGTTTCTTTACTGAAGTTTAGTTTACTTAGTTTTATTTTCATTTGGTTGGATCTAGTTTAGTGTGAATTAGTTTACTTAAGCTTTTTTTTTGAATTACTGGCGGTGAATCACATATTTCACTTCACTCAGGCTTATTTTAGTTTAGCGCTAGTTTACACTAAATCAAATTTGGCCTTTTTGTTTCTTTACATTTTTCACATGCCTCATAAACTTTAATGCAGAATTTAATCTAAACCCCAGGAAAATATACTGCGCTCGTCTCAGGAACATATTATTCTGCATTCCATTGTCACTGGAACTCGGACGTCAGAGCAGGGAGTGTCAGCACAGAGACGAGACGGAAGAAACGTTCAGTTCAATTCAATTGAGAAAAGAAACCCAACAGTTCACACAATGAGCAAACACTAGGGGGCAGTGGAGAGAAAAAACTCCCTTTTAACAGGAAGAAATCTGTGACAGAACCAGACTCAAAGATGTGCGGTCATCTGCCTCGACCGGTTGGGGTGAGAGGAAAATGGGGGACAGAGGAGAGGTGGGGGACAGAAAGGGGGGAGAGAAAGAAAAAGAGGGAGGTGAGGGAGAGACAGAAGAGAGAGACCAGGAGCAAATATACAACAGTTGTATCAAGTTTAGAGTCAGTTATGTCATGTTTATAGAACTACAGTGTCATTTATACAAGCAGCAGCAGAGATTATTGATAAGAAATTATACTGATGAACTTTTAATCAGAGCATAGTAACAATGACAGCAGTATTATTGTTATTGATAATAATAATAATAACATCATCCAAACTGGATCTGGATCCTGCAGCCTGCAAGATGAGGACAGAGGGAGAGACATAGACTTGGGAAGGGAGAAAAAAAAGGTTAATGACACATAATTAAGTCACATTCATACCCTGAGTGTGAGAGAGTGAGTGTGAGTGCACCACAGGAAATCCCCCAGCAGTCTAGGTCTATAGCAGCATAACTAAGAGATGGTTCAGGTTTCCCTGAGCCAGCTCTAACTATAAGTTAAGTCTAACTTTAAATACAGAGACAGTGTCTGCCTCCCGAACCGACATTGGCAGTTGGTTCCACAGGAGAGGAGCCTGGTAACTAAAGGCTCTGCCTCCCATTCTACTTTTATGGACTCTGGGAACTACAAGTAAACCTGCGTTTTGGGACTGAAGTGATCTGTTGGGCTGATAAGGTGAAACTCAAATTCAATTCAATTCAATTCAATTCAATTCAATTCAATTCAATTCAATTCAATTCAATTCAATTCAATTCAATTCAATTCAATTCAATTCCAGCCATCTTGGAATCCTACGTCGAGGTTAATGAGGTTGCTCCGACTTTCCGAGTTAGAAATCAGAGTTCAGGAAATTGCAGCATCCAAGTGCAAATGCAATGAAGCATCAAGTCTGAGTGTTGTTGTCTGTTTGTCTGTTTGTCTCTCAGTGTGTGGTCGACCGCCGCTCAACAGCAGGATTGTTGGCGGCGCTAACGCTCCTCCAGGCAGCTGGCCCTGGCAGGTCAGTTTCAACAGAGGTGGCTATCACATCTGTGGAGGAACACTCATCAACAAGCAATGGGTGCTGACGACTACAAGCTGCATAAAGTGAGAGAAACACAACGCACCGAGGTTCAAACAGAGCAGTGAAAGTCCACCACGGCACTGGTCACAAACCAGTTCAGACAGGTTCAAACCGGTTTAATCGGCGTTGACTGCACCTCGAAGTTCTTGAGACGTACAGTCAAAACATTTAACACGCTTGTGCTTGTTTCTAAAAAAAAAAGCTGTTTTATACTTTATCCTTGTTGTTAACGAACAAGGATAAAGTATAAAACAACAGGTTCCAGACGTGTGCAGGGGCCTTGTAAAGGTGCTTCAGTGAAAATCAAGCTACAGAATAGTTTTCACTGACATCACTGTGAGCTGCATCAGCCAGAGAACAGCAGCAGCGTGTGTGTGTGTGATTTTCTCCTCCTCATAATTTATTAGTTTCTTCTCATCGTTGTTGATGTTCATGAGAGGCTGCGTCTCATCAGAATCATTCCCTCATTTGTTCCGTCTGGACCTTTAGAACGATACGTGTTTTCACCTCAGTGTCTCCAAAAGTCTCAAATGACAAGAAAACAATGCTAGATTTGTCGCTAGCTGTTTTGAAAAAGAGTCTCTAGAGGGTCTGAATACTTACTAAATATAAAAACAAAGTCGCTATGTTTCCAACATGGAAACAGTTGTAAGATGTGTTCCACATAGCCCCGCCCCTCCAAAGTTCCTGCTAATCTGAAAAGTCTCGAGTTGTGAGTAGGTACTAAATTGATTCATTTATTAATTTCAGTGGAAACGTGCCAAGGTTTTTTAATTACCCAGGTAAATGAGTAAAAAGTTTCCATCACATTCGTGACATCACACACAGTTAATGGAATAAAAAAAACCACCATAGGGCAAAACAAATACGAGCAATCGGAAAATGTTCGCAAATGTCTGCAAGTAAAAATGCTTACGTTACTGTGATCGAACCTCTGTCGCCCCCTGCAGACCGCTGAGTCACGATCCCGATCATCCAATCATTTGTAAGATCCACATCTAGACACTGTAGTACATACACTAAGCCTGTATGTGGCGCTGTAGCACCACTACAGAAACACACTAAAACTGAAGAAGAAGAAGAAGTTCAGCGTTGAATAAGTATTAATTACAAAACATAAACAATCACGGAAACAGGTCAGGAAGATTCAAATTATCGTGACGATGATGTCATAGGTGGAGCTATGACATCATTGGTTGTCTCGACAAAACGGCAAACGTGAGACCTGCGTTCAAAAAAATAACATTTCAAAGCTCCCAAAACGCCAAAACGCAGAACTTCAGTCCTTTAGTAGAAGCCGTGACCAACGGTACGATAAAATCGAGACAGTAAAGTTCACACAAGATGAGTGATGTTTGAGGTCCATACAGGTCACACGTCTTCCCCTCTGTCCTGATCACATCAGCACCGGCACAGCGGGCATGGTGGTGCATCTCGGTCGTCAGAGCCTGCAGGGATCCAACCCCCACGAAGAGTCTCGTACCCTGATGCACGTCATCATTCATCCACAGTATGAGCCCGGAACGCTAAACAACGACATCGCCCTCGTGAAGCTCTCCGCCCCGGTGAACTTCACCAGCTACATCCTGCCCGTCTGCCTCGCCGCCTCAGGCAGCACCTTCCACAACGGCACCGACGCCTGGGTCACCGGCTGGGGAGACAAGGCACAAGGAGGTGGGTCCGAACCAACCCAACACAAGGTCCAAGTGAAAGTTTGGGATGTTTTATTACAGATGGGTTTGGATTTTCCGAGCTTGCATCAAACTATAAACGGTCTGACCATCTGTTCATTTTGTGATTCCAAAAACTGTGTTTCTTTTGGCTAAATGAGCACAAAGGTCACCAGAAACCCAAGAGATGTCGGTAGAAAAGTCATGGTCATGAGACGTACTATATAGATAAACAAATGTTTGATGGCCCAAACTGGTCAAGTTTTGAGTTATCTTGAATGTTTTTGAAAATCACGCTAAATAGACATGGGTCACTGAATTTTGTGCAAGAAAAACGTTCAGTTGATATTTAGGTAAACGATGTCTCTGTCCACCGTTGACGTGAGATTCCATGAAGAACAATGAGCGAGTAACGTTAAGCAAGAGAGAGCAAATAATGTGATGTCTGGGAAATGAAAATTCCAAGATAATCCAAGATAATCCCAAATGACAAAGACTGACTTGACCAAGATCCCAAGGACAATCACTTGTCCAGATGCAGAGCGTCCTGCAGATCAGTAAAAGTGGACAATGCCATGGATGAAGACGCTCTTAAGAGTTGTCCTCCCATCTTAAGCTGAGGCAGCACATTCAGTCCTTGTATTTGAGGAAATTGGTCCTGGAAGTCCTTGAATTTGATGTCAGCCAAGGTGCAGAAACCCTGGAAAGACTCATGCAGTGTTTGTATTTAATTCCATGTGTGACACTGTTGTGTTCAAGTGTTTTTTTGTGTCTCTGCAGAGCCGCATCCTTCGCCACAGAACCTGACGGAGGTCCAGGTGCCGGTCGTGGGGAACCAGCAGTGCAAATGTTCCTACGGCTTCTTTACAATCTCAGACAACATGATGTGTGCCGGGCCGCAGGCTGGAGGGAAAGGCCCCTGCCATGTGATTGTTATTTTTTTTTACTGTTGTATTGGTGTCAGGTTTGACTTCCTGTAAAGATACTGAGCGTTTCCTGTCCTCACAGGGAGACGGAGGCGGTCCACTGGTGATCAAGCAGAATGGGACCTGGATCCAAGCTGGAATTACAAGTTTCAGTCTGGGTTGTGCTTTGCCTAATTTCCCTGCCGTTTTCACCAGAGTGTCACAGTACCAAAGCTGGATCAGCAGCCATGTCACTGACAGTCCGCCTGGATTCGTCACCTTCAGCTCCGATGGGACTGACGGAGACACCTCAGTCATGTGCCCCATCCTGATGCCACCTCCACAGCTCCCTCCAACTCCTGCAGCGGAAAGTGAGTTTTTCCTCACTGCAGTGAAGGGAGACGTGTTCTCACACTGTATGACCCTCATGTTTAATGTGGACACAAAGTCTGCAGTGGCCAAGAAACAGTCGGAGACACGGAGAATCACTCCGTGAAAACATGGCTGCCACTGGGGAACATGAGGAAAAAAACAATTTTAAATGAGTTTAAGTCTACGATGTCTGAGGAATGCTGTATGTTCACGTCTTTATCTCACTGTTAGACAGACTTTTCCAACAGGAAAGTGAAGTTTGTAAACCACTCACTCTCCCACACCAAAGTCCATAGAGAAAAGCAGTGATTTTAGCTCACAGGGACACAGGAGCTGCTGGTCTACTGCTGCCTCGTGTGGTCACTTTGTGTCACTGAGGTAAATCTGAACAGAAGGATTTTAAATGCCGAAGTGACAAAATAAGACATTTGAACTTAGTGATGGAGGCAGCAGTGGATCAACAACTCCTGTGTCCCTGTGAGCTAAAATCACTGATTTTCTCTATGGACTTTGGTGTGGGAGAGTGAGTGGTTTACAAACTTTGTCTAACAGCGAGATAAAGACGTGAACATGTTCTGAAGACGATGCCAAAGTAGATGCACCCATGGCAAAGTTAGCACCATGTGTCAGTGCTAATATAATCATCATAATCAAAGTGTGTCTCTTCAGTTTGTGGTCGTCCTCCACTCAACACCAGGATTGTTGGAGGACAGGAGGCTGTTGTGGGCAGCTGGCCCTGGCAGGCCGTCGTGCTTCATCTTGGAAGCTTCTGCGGAGGATCCCTCATTACCAGTGAATGGGTGATGACAGCCGCTCACTGCGTACGGAGGTGAGCATCATGTTACAACAGTGGTGCAGTGCAGTGGTCTAATCAAACCTTCTTCCACAGGCATACTTTTTACAGCTTTAACCCATTTCTCTCCCAATTACAGAAACAACACGGCTTCCACACTTGTGGTTCTGGGATTGCACAGTTTATCGATATTCACGGCCAGTGTGGTGTTTCGCGCGGTGGAACAGATTATCATCCATCCAGACTTCACAGTCCGTACAGGGAACAATGACATCGCCCTCCTGAAACTCTCCACTTCGGTGAACTTCACCAGCTACATCCTGCCCGTCTGCCTCGCCGCCTCCGACAGCACCTTCCACAACGGCACCGACGCCTGGGTCACCGGCTGGGGAGACGTTCAATTAGGCGGTGAGACATAAAGCAGAACTAAAGTTGTGGCAGGATTTAAGATTTTACTGAGGCTGATGTGGCCATATGCTTGGTTTGGTAGCTTGAGGAACCCTCCTCAGATGAGGAGCAGTGGGCAGCCACTGAGCAAGGCAGTAAGTCGTTTACCAAAATTTGACATAAGGAACTTTAATCCTGGAGTCCTGTTTCCATAGTTGGACTGACTCCCGTTAATGCTGCTTGACTGTTGTCTCCACGGTTAATTGGCAAATAATAAGTAATTAAAAATAATGCCTTTATGTGTCCAGTTTGCAAGTTCTCTCCAGGTTTGTGTGAGTTTTTCTTCAGATGTTCTGGTTTCTTTCCTACCATCAAAACACGTGTTAGTGCTCCTGAGCAAGGCAGTGACATTCAATCTGGAGTTGGTCCCCAAGTGCTGAGGAAGGCTTCTGGGTAAAATGAGATTCTTAAAGTCACCTTCACCTTAAGTGCAGCAGTGTTTCATTGGGTTACCTTTAGCAAAGTGAGCTAGCCTGGCTAACACCAGACTGCGTCTCAATCCCATTTGAGACTGAGAAGGAGTTTGGAAAGGGTGTTGTCGCCTCCCACTTCTAACAGCAGCATTTTGGTGGCTGCCATATTGGATGTTTACAGAAGCTTCTAGACATTACTTCTCTGTCGTTGTCGCATTAAGCCCGCCTCTATTGTGCCAGGGTTTTGTGATTGGTTCCCTTTGTTTAGCAGATTTCTGAAGCTGGCCAAAATGGCGTCCTTATCAAACGTGTCTGCAGAGACAAATCAAATCGTTAGCAAACTTGGCTGGGATCTCCCGGGCTAAAAGTGAGCCCAAACATTTGACCGTGGAGTGCAAACATCATTATCATTTTCATCATTAGCCGATTCCCAGGTGCTGGGACTGTTAGTCCACAAACTGATACTTCAATGCTGAGCAATGAAGAACCAGTGCCAACCAGGAACCACTTTAGTTCCTGTTCTCTCAGCTGTCTGTGAGAAAGAAAACGCGTCATTGTCTTCCTGCTCATGTGATCATTTTTAAATCATGCCCCTTCAGTGCCTCTTCCTGCACCACACTCCCTGAGAGAGGTGGAGCTGCCGATCATAGGGAACAGACAGTGCAGCTGTGTGTATGGAGTCGGTATGATCACGGACAACATGATGTGTGCCGGATTACTAGCCGGAGGGAAGGATACCTGTGAGGTGAATATTTGACCTCCTGTGTTCGTGCCAGAGTAAACGTCCCGTGAAGATTCTGTCTCCTGATTTGTTCTCTTCTTACAGGGGGATTCAGGTGGTCCTCTGGTGAGCAAGCTTGACAGTCGCTGGATCCAGGCGGGAGTCGTAAGTACTGGTAGTGAGTGCGGTAACCCTAACCGCCCAGGAGTCTACACCAGAGTGTCGCAGTACCAGTCCTGGATCAACAGCCACATCAACGAGGACCCGCCGGGCTTCGTCACCTACAAGTCCAACGGCACTGATGGCGATCTCAGCGCCTCCTGTAAAGACCCCGCACCTACAACTGTGCAACCACATCCACCGTCAACAACCTCATCCAAACGTGAGTGTTTCTCCTCGGGATGGGACAATGTACGACATTACACAAATGCAATGGTAATGCAAGTCATTTCTATAAAAATTCACTAACATTAGTTTATCCGTTTCCTCTGTAGCTCGAAACTCTTTTTTCTCTTTCTAGGCAATAATCTAAAAAATAACTGGATATAAATCTCTGTTTTTTACAGTTTACACAACAATATCATGAATGTTAATAATTTTTGCCTTCATAATCATGACAGTACATTTTTCCTGATGTTTGGTGTCTTTGGAGACTTGCCTTGATTTTGAAGACAAGGTTTGAACAAAATGTTGAGCGAGTGTTCACCTGCCTCTCGTCTTTCGCCTCTCGTCGCTCCAGCCGTGGTTTGTGGCCAAGCCCCGAAGAATTCCCGTATTTTGGGCGGAGCGTCGGTGTCGAAACCCGGCGTGTGGCCGTGGATGGCGAGTCTCCAGAAGAACGGGACTCACGTGTGTGGTGGGACACTGGTGGCTGTGGACGCCGTTCTGAGTGACGCCAACTGTTTCTCAAGGTGAGACACCAGGAGGGACGTCAGGGACAGGGATCATTAGAGCAGAATTGTGCAATTTTTTTTACCTTTTTCTCTACGGAGCTCCCCCTTGTGTCGACCGGTTTATTCTCATAAGGCCCTTTTCCACCACAGGAAATTTCTCATTTACCTGGATAAGTAAAAAACCACAGCTCGTTTCCACCGAAATTACCCGAGTAAATATTACCCTGATAAACACTTTCCTCAGGTAAATTTAGCACCTACTGGTGACTAGGGACTTTTCAGGTTACCATCTAACAGCGTCTTGCAAACATAGTGACTTTGTCTCTATATTCAGCGATTATTCAGACCCTCGAGTGACTACTTTTCACAAAAGTGACTAGCGACAAATCTAGCATCGTTTTTCTTGAGACTTTTAGAGACGCTGACGTGAAAGCACATATCGCTCGAAAGGTCTTATTTACCGAGGTAAATAAGTTCCTGGTAATAAAAGTTCCTTGAATTTTTGGTGGAAACGGGGCTAATGTGGCTAGAAACTCACTGCTCTCTTCCCGTCTCCTGACCATGTGCATTTGTTTTCAATGGAGCCAGTTAACACAACACGTGGATCCACGTCCACGGAAGAGCAGTCAACCACTCGTCGAAAACAAACCAGCAGCAGACATGTTTGTAAAAAGGGTCGAGCAAATGACTTTAAATAATAGCAAACATCCAGGAAGTGTAGGAAATGTAAATAAATAGACAGAGAACTGAAAATTTATCCCAAAGAAACTTACAAGTGCAGCAGTAAAAATGTCAGGTGAAAAACGTTGTTTCCTCTTCCTCGCTTCCTCCAACAACGTCCCTCCCTCGGCTTCTTTGTACTCATTCTCGTGAGACCTCCTGATTCTGAGGATTCCGGGTCAGCAGCCCTGATCCTGCAAGGCTGGTTTTCCTCTAACAGACAGTAGGGGGCACTTGAGACATCCCCCAAACACAACAACAAGACATTTAACCATCACAATGACCCTCTGTCGTCTCTCTGTGTCTCAGTCCACCCACAGCGTCTCAGTGGACCGTCGTCCTGGGTCGTGTCAGGCAGATCGGGTCCAACCCCTTCGAGGTGAAAGTGAAAGTGTCCAACATCACCATGAGTAACCTGACTGGCTCCAACGTCGCAGTGCTGCAGCTGGAGGCTCCGCCCACTCTGTCCGACTACATCCAGCCCATCTGCCTGAGCAACGGGCAAACCTTCGACGTGGGCTCGACGTGCTGGGCGGCCGGCTGGAGCTCCGGGCGAGGAGGGGGTGAGTCCACGTGAAAACACGTTCTGAGTGGCCTTTAGATGAAACGTGACACGATTCACACGTTCATTCTTATTTCACACCTTCAGAGGGACAGTTTCTGCAGGAGTTCCAGACGTCGGTGGTGGAGTGTGGGAACGCGTCAACCAGTGACAGCATCTGTACGGGAGATTTTACACTGGAGCAGGTGAATTATGGGATGTGTGGTCAGTACGTAGGTTCCCAGTCATCTTCAGTAGTTAACTGAGGACAACTGGACTTTCTCCAGTTAAGTTTGAATATGTTTCACCTTCATCCTTTAGTTCCGTCAGAACTAATTGTTTTGGGTGTAACTCGTTCCACAGCTTTGGGAAAAACCCAGACAAATACTTTAAAACCCGGATTTCGGTGGATGATGGCAACATTTCTGAGAATGAATGAATGAAGAGTTGTCATCAAACACGTTGAGCTTGTTTGACGACAACTGAGAACTGAAACAAGTGGTTAAAACTTGAGATGTTTATGGGGATAACCCAATTTAACTCTTGATGTTCCACCCATTTCAAACCTATAGAAATAATGGGTTTATCAAGATGTAGGACAATGGGTGTGTTCTCACCCAGCACTGCTCTCACTGTCACATGACTCCAATCCAATGTCAAACTAGGCACAGCACACACTGGTGCCTACGGAAGCCTGTTGCATCCACTTGAAAAACAAAAATCTAGCACTGAATTTAAATGGAAGAAAACTTACAATACAGTAATACATAAAATACAGTAAAGCTGTGTTTCCACTGAGTGGAACAGTTTGGTTTGGTACAGCAAAGGACTTTTATGTTACCATTAAGAATAGTAACTGGCCCTAACCGTTCCATTCTTTGGCACCCTTCCCTCGGGATACCATAGTAAAATGGTATGTTCCGGTCAGGGCGGAGCTAATATGACGAAAGAAAAACGTCAAACATGTTTCTTCAACGCCTGCAGTCTATTCTCTGATAAAGTTTGACTTTCTGCTCTTTTCTACTGTAAAGTTCCGGCACGACTCGACTCAACTGGTTTATAAAATGTGACGTGGACAGACTGCCGGCCACTGATTGGTCAGAGAGCGTCGTCACTGGAAGAGTGCCAAGAGCGCGACAAAGTCCGACACGAGAATCAAAGTGAACGATGGCAAACTGTAGATGAGTTAAAAAGACTTGAAGATCCTGAAAACATGCGTTAATCTGCAACATTTAACAAGGACATTTGTAAAATGTCCATATTTAACAGAGGAGTCTGGTGTATTTAGCGACAGCACTGCTGAAAGACGGAGATGGTGAGCCCAATCACAAGCCGTTCAGCCGTATTTCACTTCAGTGACTGTGTCAGATGGAGTCTGTGCTCCGCTCATGCAGGAAGGAACATAAGTTCAAATTAGCGTTACCTTCATATTTATCATTTTCATTATTTATTTATTTTTTTTAGACTTTTTTTGAGTTGAAGATTGTGTGATTTTATAAAAAAGATGTGACTGTGTGGTAAAGACGTGTCGGACGTGAACGTGTCCATGACTCCTGTGTGTTCAGGGAGATTCTGGCGGTCCTCTGATGTGTAAGAAGGACGGCTCCTGGTTCCAGGCGGCGGTTTTATCGGCCGAAAACAACTCCAGCACAGCGACACGAGCAGAACCCGTCAAAGTCTTCGACTCGCTCAACAGATACAGCGGCTTCTTGGCGAACACCTTGGGGACGCTCTTGTCTCCAGCTTCCAGCAACAACAACAACAACGGCACCAACAGCACGGCTGCTCCCACCACTGCCGCCGCCACCAGTGGGGGCGCTCTCGCACACCCTTCCTCCTTCTTCCTCTTCCATGTCCTCGTCCTCTCACTGTGTCTCCTCCTGTCCTCTTAAAAAAAGTTCCTCTAAAAATGTGTTTGTATGATGCTCTGACACTTAGTCAGAGCTGACTGTGTTGTGAGCGCCCCCTGTGATGGGAATCAACAACATGACACAGATTAAATCACACAAGTAGAATCTTTTATTATTATTATTATTATTATTATAGTTGTATGAGGGACTGTAATATAGCGCTAACTTTGCCATGCGTGCCACCAATGAGTTACTGTCACCAAGAACCACCCAGAAAAAACAGACGCTCTCTCTCAGTGAAAACATGGCTGCGAGCACAAAGAAAAACAGGTTTTAGCCTTTTAACAAAAGACTCATCTAATAAAATCTAAGTCAGTTTAAGTCTACATTATCTTAAGAACATGTTCATGTCTTTATCTCACTGTCAGACAGACTTTTCCAACAGGAAAGTGAAGTTTGTAAACCACTCACTCTCCCACACCAAAGTCCATAGAGAAAATCAGTGATTTTAGCTCACAGGGACACAGGAGCTGCTGGTCTACTGCAGCCTCGTGTGGCCACTTTGTGTCACTGATTTAAATATAAATGAAGGATTTTAAAAGCCGAATTAAAAAAATAAGACATTTGAGCTTACTGCCGAGGCAGCAGTGGATCAACAACTCCTGTGTGCTGTGATGTAAAATCACTGATTTTCTCTATGGACTTTGGTGTGGGAGAGTGAGTGGTTTTTGAGTGGTGAGCGATGCAAATTTTTATCTTTGGCAAAGAATCTGCAATGATAAAAATGGTCATTGATGTGGTGACCGGTCAGCGTTGAAATTCTCTGCTCAAAATGGAGGAGAAACAAAATGGTGGAAAAACGTTTCCCCTAACGCCATAAACATGGTGTGTTTGGTGTGACCGCAGCATTACAGTGAGATAAAGAACACATGCAAACACATTCTTAAGATATCGTAGTTATGAATCATGAAATAATAAAAAGTTTCCTTGTGAAAACTCCCCCATTAAAATTCATTTATTCTCAGCTTCCTCCTCAACTGACGTGATTATTGTCA
Source organism: Brachirus orientalis (assembly GCA_016785285.1). Taxonomy (NCBI): domain Eukaryota; kingdom Metazoa; phylum Chordata; class Actinopteri; order Pleuronectiformes; family Soleidae; genus Brachirus; species Brachirus orientalis. Next base: position 330,496 of record JAFBJR010000492.1, on the reverse strand, counting down.
TGAGGCCAAAATGTCACACGAGGCGTGAAAATATTAGTTTCATGGGAACCAGGGTGCTGTTTGAATCACAACTGCTGTTGCTTCCAAATCCAGTCTTCATGTGGCCGACGGCGGCTTTAACAGTCGTCATGGATCATGATTGTCCTGTACAGCTGTGGTTCCCAAACACTGGGTCAGGGCCCACAGATGGGTCGCTGGAGATGTTTTTAGGGTCCTCAAACTAATTTGCTGAATTTTAGGTAACATTTATAGGTGTATATTTAAAAAACAAAAAAGAGAGTAAGTGGTTTACAAACTTCAGTTTCCTGTGGGTAAGGTTTATTTAACAGTGAAAAAGACGTGAATGAAGAATTTCCGACTAAATCTACATAGATTTCACCAGATGGGTCTTTTCTCAGTTTTTACAGTGTCCCTGCTTTTTTACTGTTTTAAGTGCAGTTTTCTATCACAAAAACCTGAATAAATTGCTATAAATTCTGTCTGTGAGCCTTCAGACATCAATGTTCTTCACTTTAGGGCAAACTGGCAAACATTTTACTTCATGTAACAGTCATTCATCTTTTTGTTTTCCCAACTCTCAACTCCAAATACATACAAAACAGTTTTCATTCCCATGAATTTTGTTGTATTTTTGTGTGTGTGTGTGTAACGTTTTGTGTTTTCGCACAAATTAGCAAAGATTTGCCAGTTAGCATGCTAACAACATCCCGTTTATGGCGGTTCAGCTCACCTAGCCATGTAGCTGCCATTTTGAAAATGAATGAGGCTCAGTTGTTGATTGATTAAAATGTTGAGTTCATGGGCGTCAGAAGTATTTGTAATGCATAGGATAACATTAAAATGTGTATTTTATTTTGTAAGAATTACGACTAAAACAAATGATAACGTGTGTATTTAATTTTCAAATTACTAAAAGACAAGAACATGAAAATGTATATTTATTTTACAAGAATAAAAACGTAATACAACATTATCTTACTTTAAAATACCCGAACTTACAGTAAATAGTTTCCACGGGAAGTTGTCATACACAAACAAATCGGGTCGTGACATTTGGAGATTTTTCACAATTTGACCACGCAGGAAGTTGACATGCCAGGCTCCTATTGGACGATACCAGCTGTCAATCACACTGGTGTCAATCACTTGTACTTTATCTCCTCAGGTAAATGTTCAGCTGACAAGTATGGACTTCATTCCATCCAAAACTGAGTTATTTTTGGCAACCAGTACAGTCGCCCCCTGCTGGCTACTCAGTATATTATTACTTCTGCATTGACGTCCTCAGGCAAACAGGAAGATTAAGGCACCTCAAGACAGTTGACCCAGTGAAAAGACGAAGGGCAGAAAAGCTCACAAAACCTCCGTTCACTTTCAGTGGTCCTACTTGATCCTGATCTCAAAACAGAGGCAGTTGCAGGACTCGCATTCGGGTGGTTGACAGGTGCAGGCACAGTCCCACATGAAACACTGGGGAAACAAAATGTCCGACAGTTAACGAGGAGCAAAGACAGGAAGCTTTATGCTCCTGATTTAAATCACTTTTCAATAATTAAATATTTTCTGGTTTCTTTGGTCCATGAAACAAATCTTCTGTTTCTGTGCCCATCTCCATGACAACTAGTGAAGGTAATGCAGGGTTCACAGTGTGCTGTGCAGCTAACAAGATGCATTCAGGAAACCCCGTAAATGTCACCATTTTTTGCTGACTAAATTTTGCTGCCACCTTGTGGCAGGTTGTCGCTGGAGTAGAAAACCTTTTTATAAATGTAATCATTGGTAAAACATTTGTTTGGAATCTTTTTAATGTATTAAGAATAGTCACATTAACTGAACGACTTCTTATGATCGAGCAAATAATTGGATCATTTAATGCTTAATTTTGAGGTTTGGCAAACACTGATCCACATTTTCTAGACCAAACAAGTAATTAATCAAGAAAATAATCATCAGATTATTGAAAATATTATTATTAAAAATTGTCTGGAACTCCTCAGGAAATTGTTTACTCATGCAACAATTCAAGAGAGAAGCAGAAGCTCATTTTCCACAGATGTGGAGTCGCCCCCAGGTGGCTACTTCTGCGCTGGTTTCAGTGAGGAAACAGACAGACTACATCCATTTTTATTTAAAAAAAACACAAGTCGTTGAGCGTTACTCACGGTAGGAGAAGGGCATGAATGGTTGACACATGAGCGCACGGTGGGCAGGCGGCAGTCGCACGTCTCCGCCAGCCTGAAGCACTGCTCGGAGACAGAAATGTCTGGACCGCAGTCACCACACTCTGCAGAACAACGGTCCTGACAGAGGGACAAAACAACATTTTTACCCTTTTATTTTTAAACACACTGTGGTCAGAACGGGAGGCGGAGCTTGGACACTAATGTCGGGATCAGACGACACAAACCCAGGCCGATTTCCAAGCAATTTGGTCGTGTAACATAGCTGAAAAAGAGATTTGGCATGTGGGACGACATGACACGAAGTCTAGCATTTTCCTGTTTTCCCGCCTGCTCTCTGGATGTTGACCAATAAGAGAACAGAATGATCGTTGAAGAACGTTTAGTACCCCTGCCTCTTTGATGTCTCCTCAAGGGATGACCACGACAGAAAAACAAAAATTTTGGGAAATACCGGAGGCACTTCAACAACCCTGTGAGTAATGATTGACAACTCTTTGCCCCGCCTCCCCGATGACCTATGAACTTGTGCAGTGTTGTGAGTGATGATCTGTCGAGGTCAAACCTCTCGTGTTGTCAGTTCCCCAAACAAGACGCGGCAAGAATTATCTGTGTGGTGCCCATTTCTATTTTTCCTGCCTAGTCTGACGTGTCCTATGACGTTCTCCTGGATGTTGACCAATAGGAGAAGAGAGTGCTATAACGCGGTGTAACGCGAAGGACAGACGGTCCATACTGTCCTCTTTGTGACACCCAGGAATGGTTCCACAATCTTTTTTTCTTTCTTTTCTTTTTGCGTGTCTGAGCACAAAACCGCAAGCATCACCCACAACGTTTCGGTAGCCAAGATTGACAAACCCTTGCCCCGCCTCCCCGAATGACCTATGACCTCGCGCAGTGTCGTGAATGATGACTGGTCGGGGTCGGGGTGGTCGTAACTTTTCATGTTGCAAGAATCCACGGTGGTTGATAATCTGACGCGGTGAACATCGTGTGGTCTGATCCCGGCAAAACACCAACCTTAAGACAAAATCGTATCCACAGCCCGACGCCCAGGAGCATCATGTAAAAACCCACGGTGATCATCAGCACAGCTGGGAGAGGGACGGCAAGCTCCCAGATGTGCAGCACCTGAGGAAATAAACGTACATCGCTGACATCGGATTCACACTCAACTAAACCTGTGTGAAGAATGGTTTCTTCCACTCTAGGTGTCGCCCCAGAATATCACCTGCTTTTTTTTATTGATCCACATATTTGATTTGGCAAAACCCTCCCATTTTAATCCAGGCTTGGTACCAGCAATGGCCAAGGTCAATTTAGAACGTCCCTTACTCAGAGGTACCCCAGGGCTTGACCTGTTGGGATTTAAACCAGCAACCCTCCAGTTACAAACCGAGTTCCCTTTCCACTTGGTCCATAGTTCCCAACCTGGGGTCCCAGTCCCAAAGCACCAAAGATCACATGTTGTGAGGTTATTAAAATTATATTTGTGCATATTAAATTTAGAAAATCACAATCACACACTCTATTGGATAATCAGAACTAATAAAAACCCCTTTTTTGGTCCACCATTAAATTTATTCAGCTATTTATTACCTCAGGTCAGTTAACAGCTGTACCTGATCGCGTTCCAGTTGTCAGCATCTGTACGACAAAATATTCTTGTCTGAAAAATGTAAATGTACCAAAGACTTGCCGGAATCAAAACAGTAAACAAGGCAAATACCTAAAGAGTGACCTTGTTTTTGATTTGAACACAGTGAGAAGAGCAATAAAAAAAATAAAACAGCTGTTTATTTTCGCATAGAAATGTTTGTAATTATTCACTTTATTATAAAAGAATTTGGATAACACTGCACTAGGCCATGGGCTTCCCCCATGTAAGAATCCGTGGCCGGGTCTCCATTCACAAGGCTGCATCCGCCAAGTGTGCATTAGTCGTCCAGGTGTTGTAAAACTGTGGCGAATCCTACGTGAATCTCCAGCTCCGTTAAATGTGGTCGGACTCAGGAGGATCCAGCCTCGTGAACTGAAACACCAGTGAACTGCTTACGTTTCTCTGGTGAAGGTTTTGGTCTGTTGCCATTGGCTCCTCCAGCTGCCAGTCTGCACTGACAACCAATCAGCTGCTGCACCTGTTCCTTACCTTTGATCCAATCAACTGCAACTTCCTCCTACTTTGACCACACCCCCTTTGAGAGCCACCCCTCATCCATGACATGTGCTTCTGGAGGACAGAACCTGACACTGAGCTGAACACAGTGAAGGTCTCCAAGAATCTCTCGAGTCCAAACAAACTCTTCTGCTCTTTACTTTCAGGAAAACCTTCCCGACTTTTGGTGAGTGACATGTCACGATTGCTGCTTTACCAATGCTTAAGTAAACCAGCTATGCTAGTTAGCTAGTTATGCTAACAAGCCTGTTGCCAGTTGTACCACTGAATCCACTGGACTACCGCGAGTTTGAATCCAATAACTGGACAGACTTGCAGCGGAACATCAGTGAGTAAATGTTTGTGAACATTCCATTATGGAAAAGTATTGAAATTCGTGATGCCTGGTATTAACTGGGTCATGTTTCATTGAAGAGCCCAATTGAATGGTGAGTTAGAGAAAGAACCTTGAAGAAAAGAGCCTACTCCCATTGAATAAAGGCTTTAAGCCTGATTACCCAATAAGGAGTTTTTAGTTTGTGTAGCAGGAGAAGCTGAAGCTAATCCATTTATTAAAACTGTTTGTCACATCTAATCAAATGTTGTCAAAAGTCGTTGTCCATGACTTCATAGTTCGTCCTGGACGTGGGCGTGGTCGTCATAGAAACAGCCGTGACGACACAAACACGTGACGGTCAAAGCAGTTGTTTTCTTTTTCCTCACTTTTCTAAACAGATGAGTTCACTGAATGGTTCAGTCCTTCCTGACTCCGTCTGACACAGTCACTGAAGTGAAATACGGCTGAACGGCTTGTGATTGGGCTCACCATCTCCGTCTTTCAGCAGTGCTGTCGCTAAATACACCAGACTCCTCTGTTAAATATGGACATTTTACAAATGTCCTTGTTAAATGTTTTCAGGATTTTGAAGTCTTTTTAACTGATCTACTTTATTGATCAGCTTTGAAAATGGATGGGTTATGTACAATATAGTAGGAGGAGGTAACACCTATAAGCAGGTAAAGTTCTGTTCAGATCCAGAAAGTTCTTCTGGATCCAGTGGAAAAGAATGTAAACCTTCCAGGTGACAGTGTTTCAGTCTTGGTGGGAGGTCTCTGCTCTCTTGTACAAGTGATTTTATTTTTGTACAGATATCTTACCATGCATGTCTTACCTGCGTCGTCTCTTTCTGACTGGACATCTTTGTCCTTCACAGGTCTCACATCTATGGGAAAAAAAATTAAATAAAAAGATGACGTTGAAACTTTAAGAATGACAATTTTTGGCAAACTCGTTTATTGTAAAATAAAAACAATCGTTTCCTGCTGATAATGCGGACACTGTCTTTGATCGCCAACTTTGTTAAAAAGACTCTTTTAAGACAGAAATGTACTTCAGTTAAAATATTCAAAGATTCTGCCTTCAGGGATCAACAGCTCTCAAATTAAAAGTTGAGTGAAAAGGGTTTTTTCCTTGCAAAGAAATGTCCTTTCATCATCATATTTATATCACACTTAGTTAAATAAACTTTACAAAAATCCCCACAGGAACTGAATGGTTTAGCCCAGACTATTATGACTAAAATTGATGCCAACGCAAGTGAAAATATCATTCATTGTAACACTTTACAATAAATGTATGTCACTTCAAATGTTATAAGTATTTACTAACCATTATTACAATGAATAACTGAACTAACAATTAAATAAAGCTTTAAGTATTTATCTTTCTACAATATTTGTCTTTCTATAGTTCACATTTCTTAAAGGTGTCTGTAAAGTTAAACATTTGTTTCCCTTAAGTTTTCATTTATGTTTAACTGACACCAACTCATTACTTAACTAATATTCGAGCATTACTTTACCTTTATTAATGCTCCCTTTGACCCTTATTATAAAGCGTGTATCCCTTAACTGAGAGTTACAAACAGAATAAGCATTACTTGACTAATAATTAAGCATTTATTAATGCTCATTGTAATCCTTATTGTAAAGTGGGAAACATGAAACTTACCACATTAAATCAACTGATGCTTCTTCCCACGTCTTTCCCCCCCAACATATTTTAACTTTATGTTTTATTTTAACTGTACTATGTTCATATGTTTGAAATAAACCCTTCATTCGCACACCTGCTCCTGCTTTCTTTAAATTAAGCAGTAACAATATTTAAACTGAACCAATTTTGTCATGTTATGTTTTTAAAACAGCAGCTATGGCTGTGGTTAACTTAAACAACTACCTAGTTTGTTTTTAAAATTTAAACAATGTAAAACATGTTAAAAAAAAAAAAAAAAAAAAAAAGGCAGTACCGAAGTGATATCGGTATCGGAACACTGAAGATTGTGATATCGTATCGGACATGAAAAAGTTTTGTCAAACCATCCCTGTTTTTGTGGCCCTTTTGTTTGCGTTTGCAGGTTAAAACGTCTCTTTTAACCTGCAAACCCGCAAACATCGGTATTCACGTAAGAGTAGAACGAGCTTAAGTCTGACATAACTACGCAGTCCGCTAACAGCAGTGCTTTATATGAACACCCGCTGACGCCGCTAGCTGACGCCGCTAGCTAACGCGGCTAGCTGACGCTGATCTTACCTCTCACTGCGCTCCTTCACTTTCACCAGCCTGTCACAAAATGTCCGCCAGTCAATATTGAGTACACGCGCATTGTATGTTTTATTTCATCGTTATTATTAAAACGGTAGAAAAAGAGTCGATTCTATTTCCGGTTAGCAGAAAACAACAACACGGGGTTTAGCCTTAGCTTACGGCGGCGCGGCAGCGTTACCATGGAGTCAGACGGGTCCCGGGGAGGGACAAAACAGACGCATACAAGCCCCGAGTGGATACAGGTGGAAAATGTTGTCGATTTAAAACTATTTTGCAAAATATTTATAAAGATTTAAGACTAATTTGAGGCTTCTACATTACGGTTATTACACAAATAACTTTGTGTTAAGAATTAAGATAAAATAAAGGTGTATAATTGATTTATTTTCTAACATTTTTGAGAGGTTTGGGTTTTTTTCTACTTTGTGCTTATAAAACCAGAGTGTGAACTTTCTCTTCTAAATGTATATACTTCTGTGCTGTTTACATAAGTGTTGCTATTTTGAACATTAACAATAGTACACTAATATAACCTTTTTAAATAGAATATTCACAAGGATAGTTAATTTAAAGGTAATGGATGAGAATCTTAACTTCCTGAACACTTTGACCACCACTGAGCCATGTTTACCATTTCTTTTTACATTTAATCTATTAAACATCAGAGTGACTGGTGGCGAGTGGCTTTGAATTTAACAAATGTATCTTTCAAAAGAAATGAGACAGATATGCACAACTGGGCTTGGCAGCCATTTTGACAGTTACACCTATGCTTTCCTCCCGATGTAAAGTCAAAATGGCTACTGTGAAAAGTATGTGGCAAAATGTTAAAAAAAAAACAAACAGGACAGTATCGTCAACTGCAGATTTTTTATTGAATAAGTTGTGTGGCCATGGCTTTTACTTCTCTTCTGCAGCATTTGTACTTATTGCATTAAATTAAAGCAATGGTTTGTTCAACTTTCTGAAGCAGGCATTAAATAAAATTTCTATATATTTATGTCCAGTTTTACTAGAATCACTACAGTGGAACCAACAGAATACAAGCTGTGATTTGTTTTAATGTAACATGACAAATGTAAAGCAGGTTAATGCAATATCCTTCCCCTGCTACGTGTCCTCAAACTGGTGTATTTGTTCATCAGATTGTAAACAAAGATTCAAATGTCATTTGCAACATAATGTTTTCTCACTCTAGAGCAGTCTCCTAAAAAAAAATGCAAACAATTGTGACAAGTTTGTACATAATACAAACACCTAATCTCAATTTAAACGAATTATTTTCAAGCAATGTTTGATAAATTAACAAATTTTAAATGCATGTCACTGAAAACATACAACTTAACTTAAAAAAGGATGCATAGTTGTTTGGAGACCCAACAAAAAACTCCCATGACCCCTCTGTGGGTCCCCACCCAGTCTTTGGAAGTCACTGCTCTAGAGGGTTCATATGAACTTACATTGGCAATAAAAAGAAAACCCAGTCCTGAAGAATGAAAATAATCTGAATTTGGATGGTGAGAACTTCTGTAACCAGTGGGATGTTGGATTTAAGACGCAAACCAGGTTGTTTTCTTGGTACGTTTCCAGCAGCGTTAACAGCTGCGATCCCAACCTGCCCCGTTTCCCATGACACCACTCCACTCCCAACATATGGAGACTCATTCTTTATTGAAACACTTTGAAATACAAAACAAAAGTTACATGGAACTGTGCCTTATTATGGCACAAGGCCTAAAAAGAAAACAAATTAAAAAAAAAAAAAAAAGAAAGAAAAGGAGGAGGGGAAGGGATGAAGTGTGTGGGAGGGTCATCACCACTCATCCCTGTTGTGTGGAGCCGCAGTGGTGTGTCTTTGCGAGAGCAAGCCTGCCCCCTGGTGGTGTACGGGGGTGGAGTTACAGAGTCTCATGTTTATCAGAGGTAATTCACGTGTTAATGAACAGGAGCTGGTGGGGCTGCATGGGGAAGAGAGGGGGAGGAAGCGCAACAGCAGCACATAGGAGGGAGGGAGGGGGATAAATGGCCTTTCAGGTGAGGGAGGGCAGTTACTAGAAGCCGTGGACCTTCACCTGTTCCTCTGGGATGATACCGTACTGTAAAGACACAAAACAGTCCATCAATAGAAACAACCTCAGAATTCACATATGGAGACAATAATCCTGTCAAAAACACCTCATTCCCACACAAGACTTACGCAAGTGATGAACTGGCTGATATTCTTGCGCTGGTCTCCCTGCAACTGGATCACTTCACCATACTCTGGGTGCTCAACCACCGTCCCGTTGCAGGCAAAGTTCTGTTAAAAAAAAATAAACAGAGTTAACTGCCAGAAAAGCCAGACACAGTAAACCTGCTACGTTAGTGTGAAAAACGAAAGGGAACCTTGCCAAATTCTGGACAACTGAAAACTTCAAGATAATTACACCAAGCCAGTATTTTGGGATTTTCCTTCCAGTCATTTTCAACTCCCCCATTTATCAGGGCTTGGGTGTCCAGTTGTGCACCCAATTCCATTCTGCCTCGAGTTGTCCAAGAATAAACATGAATTATAAATATTTTGATACCAAACCCCACCCTGAGGATATACCTTCTTGAAAGCCTTGACTAGCTTCTTCTTGTCATAGCTATCAGAGATGCCCTGGACAGTGGTGAGGGTCTTCCTGCCGTTCCGCTGTTGGATTCTTATGTGGACGTAGTCCCCGGCATCACCCTTACTTGCATCAGCAAAGGGGTCTGGGGGGGAAGATCGAAGATTGTTTAGACCAATAAAAAAAAAAGTGTGGAAGAAACAAAAAAGGATGCAAACTTATGTTTACAAAATGCCTGTCTTATCTCAGTCATTTGAAAGTGTGGAGTAAGACTTGCCTTGCCATTATTTATACATAATTATAATTACATAATTATTTTAACAATTATCTATTTTAAATCTGCATATGTCAAAAATATGTCTACACTCAGTTAAATGTTGAAAATGTTCAATATTTAAAATGTACTGTTACTGTGCTTGAAAATTTGATATTGTGATCATCAGGGCTGAAGAGAATTAATCGACTATTAAACTACTAAATTAATCAAACTACTGGTTAATCATTGAAAATCTCACTGGAGTCACTGGTTTCTTTGTTCCATATAACAACTTTTTCGGTTTTAGTTTTGAGAACACTTTAAAAAAAAAACCAAACAATTACTCAAATTTATCGAGAAAACAAAAATACTAATGATTGCGAAAATAATTTGTTGCAGTCATGGAAGTCGTGTATTAATATTCGTTGTGAGGTTTAACATTTTAATTTCAGAGCTTAATGTGGTCGATGGCGGCATCACATTAGGAAAAGGCCGCAGAATCCGATGTTTTCGCCCGAGTGTTTGAAATATTTCGACCATATCCCCTTTGTTTTCACTGGGCGACGCTGCCAAATCAGCGGAAAATATTTAAGCTCGGTGGCTCCAAGACATTGGAAAACTCAAATTACAGGAGACGGACTGCGCAGACGTGGGTGCTAAAAATAAGAGTAAACAGCTTAGTGACGCCTGGCAGCTAGCCATCGATTAGCGCTAACCTTTAAAACGGCGAGCACCGCCGCGATCGTGATGTGACCACAATAATGCCCACTAACGTTTCTCACGACAAACACCGAGACTGAAAGCGGGAAAAGTTTCACCAAAACCGACCGAAAAGAGGCAAAATATGATTAAAGTAACGTCTTTAGCAAACATTTCAGCGAAGAAGCTAACGCGTCACAGCAGAGCGTAGGCCTAAAATGGCGGACGTTGTGTCACCCGAGAAGGCCGGGGTTCTTTATTAATCCAAGTCTTGGTCTCCCATCGAAGTATAATTAACACATATTTTGTGTGTTTACAATACATTTGGCACATGGACACTTGAGTATCGTGTAAAAACATTTAAATAAGAGCACTAAACATCGACGGGAGTGAAAGGCTCAGCCATTAGCCTCGCCAGTTTTCGCCCTTCCCCCACCCTCGTCTCTGGTGAATAAAAGAAACGACTCACCATAAGATTTGAGGTTCTCGATACGGGACATACGATTTGATTTGCTTTCCTTTCGGAAACCAACTTCTTCAGCAGATTCGTCCGTCGACTGTTCGGTGTCTTGAAGCTTCTTGCTGTTTGATGGGGAATCGCACGGATTCATGAGCTTCTTTCACTGCTTTCACAAAATGGAGACCGGTGATCTTGTACGGCTGAAAAACAAGCCTTTATAGCCCCACCCCGAACGTGACGTCACAACACATCACAGTCCTTTCCCAACAGGAAAATTACCAAAATCCTTTGAAGCCAAAAGAACAAAACAGTCGCGGCCTAGTGATGATTCAGTTTATTTACAGTCATTTACCCACGAAATCTAAGATGTCACTAACCTTTTCATTTATAATGTGTATTTGTTGGGAATACTTCAATACACATTCATTACGTTTGTTTTTATTTTTTTATTTTTTTAAACAAATTTCTAAAATATTTAGCATTTTTAGATCAGACACTAGTGACTTCATAGTTCCTCGTCGACGTGGGCGGGGTCGTCACAGCAAGCTGTTTAATAAGCCACACAAAGACACAAACACGTGACGGTCACAGCAGTTGTTTTCTTTGTAGTGAATCATTTTTCTCAGTTTTATAAACACATTTGTTCACTGAATGGTTCAGTACTTACAAACTCATTTCAGCACCCGTATTTATTATACATATTCAAGATCTGTATATAAAAAATGACCATGATCATGTAAATATGTATACATGTACATTTGATTCTATTTTCTTTCCTCTTTAATTACACTCTCTATTTTATATTGTCTATTTTGCTATTTCTCTTGATTTTGTGATATCCGGAGACTGCTGTGACAAACAAATTTTTCCATCTATGGGACATCAAAGGATTTCTGATTCTGATACTGATGTGGTACTTCCTGCATGAGCGGAGCACAGACTCCGTCTGACACAGTCACTGAAGTGAAATCCGGCTGAACGGCTTGTGATTGGGCTCACCATCTCCGTCTTTCAGCAGTGCTGTCGCTAAATACACCAGACTCCTCTGTTAAATATGGACATTTTACAAATGTCCTTGTTAAATGTTGCAGATTAACGCATGTTTTCAGGATTTTCAAGTCTTTTTAACTGATCTACAGTTCAACATCGTTCGCTTGTGACTCTTCCAGTGACGACGCTCTCTGACCAATCAGTGGCCGGCAGTCTGTCCACGTCACATGTTAGTATCAGCTCGACTGGAACCTCCACAGAGCAGGTGCTAAAAAAAAAGTACCAGGTACCAGGTTCTGTCACTGATGGAAAACAAAAAAACGTCAAGCCATGGAAAAATGCCAAAAGGCATCAGCATAATTTTTTTAATGTTAACAAATACACAGACAGACAAACGGCAAATGACTTTACATTTTACATTTTATAATTCATAAACGTCATTTTTCTTTGTTTTTATTTTGCGGAAAGTTCTGACTTCCAGTTTAAATGGAACGGAGCAAGGCCTTATAAAATTTTGGTTTATTTTGAAATGCTCTTTGGAGATTTTGATGTAAGTATTTTGATGTAATCATAAACTTATACAAACATTTGGGTAGTATTTTAATTATCTTAAAAGATAATATTTAATTTTGCCTTAATAAATGCATTAAGATCAAATCTCTTGTGAGGGAGACCCGGTCAAGATAGTTAACATGACAAAGGTACCAAATATACAACAGAAAAACCCCAAAAAAGATCCAAAATACCAATGATTCATACTTCACACGAGTAAAAACTAAAATCCTGTTCATTAAAAATATTACTTTACTATGGAACTCCATTTCTGCCACCTGAAAAATAACAATATATGCTATAGATTAGTTCTCATTATTATGACTTAGTTTCTCATTGTTGTAACTTAAGATCTCAAAGTTATGAAATAGTGTCTCATTATTATGACGTAGTTTCATACATTATGAGATATTAAGTCATAATAATGAGATACGAAATTATGAGTTATGACTTGGGTATGCATTCCTTTGTGGCGGAAATGGGCTTGCATAATTTCCTACCCCGATATGGTAATTGTAGGGATTAAACATCGCCACAAGGCGGCAGAAGTACAACAAACATGGATGCAAGCTGCAAAAATTACATCCCCGAAGAAGTAGAAGTGTCAGCTTCCGCAGCTTCATCTCAAAATATGAAAAGTGTCAAAGTCATATCGATAATTTATCGGGTGTATTTATTTAACACGGTTGCTCTTTGCGTCTGTTTCTCATAAGATGATTTCTGAAGCGGGAAACAGAACTGAGATCTGCTGTCCGGGATTTAGCGCGCTGCTAAAACAAGCCGAGCTAACGAGCCAACTGGTCAGCTGACTCGTTCACGTGATTGTCGTGTTTAGCTCCGGTTGTGTCCCGGCACTGTGTTGACAACTAACATCCGCGAACCGGTTCGACGCGAAGGAAAATACAATGTTATTGGAAGTGGACGAAGGAAGAAGACGGTGAAGGACACGGAGACGGACGGTCCGCTAACGGCTAACGACGCTAATGAAACCCAGTGAGTTAGCACAGAGCAGCAGCTACGCGGCTTCACGCATTCAGGTGAGTCGCTGATTTGTTGTCGACATTAAAACAGACGAATAGCTTCCTCTTCACTGTTTTTATGCGTGGGGTTAATTTCATCTTCCAAATCGAAATCCCATTTGACAAAGTCTCTTTTTAACAGTCCTCACGGTGTTAGTGCGGCGAAACCGGCGGTATAAAACTATATTTATGTCTTACTCCGATGGAGACGAACATCGCTGTAATTCGGCATATAATGCGTTAAAAAGAACTTATTCCAATACAGCCCATCTTGAATTTTGAACTTTCGGATGTGCTCTTTTATCATGTGACGAGAATTTAGGCCTGTAATGATTATTCAATTAATCGATTACTAAGTTAATCATCATCTACCGTCAGTCCCTTAAAAAGTGGGAGGCACATATACAAACTGTTGTAATTCCTACACCGTGATTCACCTGATTTGGATGTAAATACCCTCCAATTAAAGCTGGACGTCTGCAGTTAAAGCACATCTTGTTCATTTTATTTCAAATCCACAGTCGTGGTGTATAGAGCCGAAAAGATTAGAATTGTGTCGATGTCCCAAGATTTATGGACCTCACTGTATTTTGATAACAAATTGTTCAGTTTTAATTATTTAATTGTTGTTTTAATTATAAAAAAGCTTTCTGATTTTTCAGCTTCTTAAGCGTGAATATTTTTTTGTTTTCTTTTTAGTCTGACAAACACCAATCAACATTTTTCAACATTTCCTTACATTTTATGGACCAAACAAATACTCAATTATTTGAGAAAATAATCAACAGATTAATCATAATTAATTAATAGTTGCACTACAGGGCTGTGTATTGGTTGTGATTTATCAAGATGATCCATTTCAGTTGTGACCTTCCGACATTTTGCAACATGTACACATCATTTGCAACTATTTACGATGCATTAATTACGTGCTTTAAAAGAATCAAAATGGTGTCCTGCCGTCAAATGCCTCAGTAATCCAAGATGGCTGCCACTTTTGTACACAAAAACCATCAAGAGCGTTGTTATCGACTGGCATTGCTCGAGCCTGAGATACGTTTTGTATCCAAGTTCCGATGTACAGTGAGCGCACTAAGTATTTTTAAAGTGAAGAATGACTGGTGAGATGCAGCTCCCCCTTGTGGCACTTTAAAATTAATCACTGGGACTGTATGTTGGCGAGCCCGACGGCATTTTCAAATCTTTTGCGTGAACGTTTATCTCTTTATGCGAGATTGTAGCGAATATGAAAATTCCTTACAGTGAAGTTCTTGTCGGGGCTTTTTATCCCGATGTGTGATAAAGTCCAATTTGTTTGTTGTATTTTGTTGTCACTCTGTTTTTAACTCTCAGTGTCGGGAAGAATCAATGACTCGACACGATTCGAGTTTGGTTGAGAGAGAGAGCGAATGTATGTTTTAATGTATTTTTGAACAGACGTGTTTTTAAAGTTTTATTTTTGGACGTTACGCGCTTCTCCCATGTGTTTGTTCTTCTCCTTTCAGATGTGCACTTCTCTCCAGTAGTTTTTATTTTTACCATCACTTCCTTGAGTCGTTTACAAATATCTTCCAACATGAGTCCGGAGGGGAAGAAGCTGCTGAACATCCTCATCCTCGGCTTCAGCTTCATGTTCATGTTCACTGCTTTTCAAACATGTGGCAACATCGAGGTGGGTTGCACGGACGGACTATTTATTTATTTATTTTTTTAGATTTCATTCCTCAAACAAAGCAAATACAAAAAGAAAATCCCAAAACACGAGTGAAAGTTAGCAGAACCAAAAGAAATCTTCTACCTGTATTATCTGCCCCAGTTTAACCAGATATTATTGAACACAACACAAATACAATAAAGCTGAAATTGGACTCAAACATCCAACTGTTTCTCACATACATCTCATATTATTATACACAAAATAACAACACCACAAAACCTGAACAAATGTCATTATATTTTGGCTTTAATTATCTTTTTTAATGTAAAATTTGATTTAAATTCTTTGGTTTTTCTGTCACGATTAATCCATAAATATCTGTCTATCCATGATATCTGTCAACTGATGATATATCTCACTAAATATTAAAAACTAAATAAATATACTGATAAAGAAATAATAATTTCAGATGACAAATTATATTAAATTAATATGTGATGACTTTTCCTGGTTTTAAAGGTTGTTTCGTTGATGATCATATTTATTATATTGAACACATTTGTGTAACAACTAAATATTATATATACTATTATTTATACTCACTGTTATTGTTTCTAACACATGTAAATCTCTTTCATTTAAAGAAATAAAGCAGGTTTTATCTGAAATGAAAAGTAATAATCAGTGTATTTTAAGTTCATGTAATCCAGATTATAAACAGTAGAGTAGATTTTATTTTATGGCGTATTTACAGTGTATTGTCACTAGAGTTGCGATTATTTCATCTTTGGTCTGTAAAATGTCAGAAAATACTGATCATTGTTGGTCAAACCTGTAAATGATGATGATGTTCTCAAATGTAGACAAGCCAAAATTATTCCGTTTTAATGATTTCTTTGTCATTTACAGCAAAGAAACCAGAAAATATTCACACATTTTAGACGGTGGAAAACCAGACAAACATGTTATAATTATTTAAAAAAAAAAAACACTCAAACGGATTAATTGATTATCAGAATAGTTGATGATTCATTTATTAATCCAATATCATGATCAAATAATAGTCGGATGACAATGTCGGAGACCGGCTCACACATTGAGTCTCTAACAGCCTCACCTCTGTGTGTTTGTAGCAAACAGTGATCAAGAGCTTCAACAGCACCGAGTTCCACGGCAGCGGCTACACCAGGTGAGCCCCCGCCCCACGGGCCTGCAGTAAAGGGACAGTTCCCTCTGTTCCGGCTGCGTTCCTGTGAAAGACTCCTACATGGATTCACCGTTCACAGATTTCCTCCTTCAACCGTTCGGCAACTCATTTCCACAGCGTTGAAGAATTTATTGTAAATTATCAAAACACATATTTTTTGTGAGGCAGTAATAAAGTTTGAGTTCTTATTCTTAAGTAACTTATTCTGACAGTGTCGGGGGGGAAAAGCAGCAGGAGAGCGCAGCAACATTTTATGGATTTATTCAACTTCACCTTCAACTTAATAAGATTAGCATTTGTGGCTTCTCATCTGGAACCCAGTGATGTCACTTCCTGTTTCAACTCCGATGTCAGTTGAACACAGCGATATGTTAATGCGAAGAATGACTGCAGAGGTGCAGCTCCCCCTTGTGGCATCTCAAATTAAATCACTTGGACTGTATGTTGGCGAGCTAAGTGAGGGTTAGTCATGTGACAGAGATGTTTCTTGCTTTAATGAGTGTGTGTGTGAACAACTTGAATGCAACAAAAGAAGCGGTGAGCGCCCTCTACTGCTGACAGACGTGCTGTAGTGATTTCCCGACAGAAAGAACCAAATGTGAAGTTTGATGATGGTGCATTATTATTATTATTATTTCATGTGAATTACATATGTACACTACTGTGCATAAGTCTTAGTCCACCACCATCTTTGTTGTTTTTATGTCACTTTTGTGATCGTTGGCGTTCAGATTGAA
>JAFBJR010000492.1:283692-312504 GCA_016785285.1 Brachirus orientalis | reverse complement strand
AACATTTAACAAGGACATTTGTAAAATGTCCATATTTAACAGAGGAGTCTGGTGTATTTAGCGACAGCACTGCTGAAAGACGGAGATGGTGAGCCCAATCACAAGCCGTTCAGCCGGATTTCACTTCAGTGACTGCGTCAGACGGAGTCAGGAAGTACTGAACCATTCAGTGAACTCATCTGTTTAGAAAACTGAGGAAAAAGAAAACAACTGCTGTGACTGTCACGTGTTTGTGTCGTCACGGCTGTTTCTATGACGACCACGTCGAGGAGGAACTATGACGTCATGGAAAACTACGTAACTTATACCAAACTGAGTCGAGCCGAGCTGGAACTGTATAATGGCAAAGTGCCATATGTGTCGTATCGGCTCATCCCCGAAACACAATCACAATATCTGTCAGAAAAATGACGTTAGACATTTTCTCTCCAGTGGTTGATTGCAGATTAGTTTGTGTTTGTTTGTTGGTGCTGCAGTTCTGTGGACGGCTCAGGGAAACGTGCT
Organism: Brachirus orientalis; assembly: GCA_016785285.1. NCBI lineage: Eukaryota > Metazoa > Chordata > Actinopteri > Pleuronectiformes > Soleidae > Brachirus > Brachirus orientalis. The sequence goes on along the minus strand of JAFBJR010000492.1, from coordinate 312,000 downwards.
CACCGTCAACTCCACCAACCAAACCATCGGAAGAAACAGCGGCATATTTTGGGCTCTGCTTCAGTTCAGGTGAGTGTGTTCAGCTGCTGCGCTGGACTCAAGTCAGGTCGGAAACACAACACTAGGGCTCAGGCTATGTTTTATAAATAATCTGTGTATATTTTCAGTCTCTATCCTGATGTAGGAGATACATTTGGATATAAAGCTGCTCACAGGTTGTTTCTCTGGACTCATGAAACATTTGTGAGTGATGATACACTGTAAATACACTTTAAATTAAAATATAATCTACTGTTTATGTTCTGGATTACATGATCTTAAAATACACTTATTACCTGTCATTTCAGATAAAACTGGCTTTATTTTTCTAAATGGAGGAGATTTACATGGGTTAGAAACAATAACATTAACTATAAATATGGTGAAATTCTGCTGTAACACAAATAATTAGGCTTAAAATTAAAGACGTGTTATTAAGTGACATTTTTTTTAATCAATACAGTATATATATAATATTTAGTGTGTTTCACAAATGTGTTCAATATAATAAATATGATGATTATCAATGCACCGGTCATCACAGACACTTTATCATGATATGACAATATCCAAAATCTAAGACCATAATCTTGTCTCATGTCACCATATAATATACAGTAATATCTGTATACTGACCAGCCCCAACCAGGGCGGCAACTAACAATTATTTTTATAAATGACTAATCTGTCAGTTATGTTCTCGATAAATCAGTTAGTAGTTTGGTTCATAAAATGTCAGAAAACATTGATCAGTGTTTGTCAAATGAAATGATGATGTTCTCAAATGTCTTGTTTTTTCCACAAACCAAAATGATTCAGTTTTAATGATTTATTTGTTAAATGGATCAAAGAAACCAGAAAATATTCACATTTAAGAAGCTGAAACATGACAGAAACTGGTTCTCAAATCCAAGAAATCACTAAACAATATAGTCGACGGTTACTGTAGTAACTGATTATTAACCCATTACCACCCTTTATTTCTCTCCAGTCAGTTATTTGGAAACCTCTACATATACTTTGCTTGGCATGGACACGTTCATATAACAGGTAATTTCTCGGCCTCATACATACGTGAAAACTTTAGCTGCTGTTTGTACGTTTGAGACTCGCGTTGTTTGTACGTTTGAGACTCGCGTTGTTTGTCGCAGACCAAGATCGTCGGACCGTCTTCATCTCTCTCACCGTCATCAGCCTGGTCGGCTGCTTCCTCTTCTTCCTGATCCGGAATCCTGAACCGGAATCCTCGTCCTCGGACGTGTCGGAGTCGCTGCTGGAGGCGGAGTTCACGGACAGTTCCGTCGTCAGGTGAGTCCACAGTCTCTGACCATGACTTATTCTCTAGTATTTCTTCAGCTGATTCAGTCGATCTGACTGTGGAAAGGAGGAAATATTCACTGGGGGCTGGAAAAAATCAATGCAGTTTAAAAACAATATATTTTTTGTGGATAAGCATAAAAATCTTTGACATTTCAATTTATTTTGTGACAAATAAAGGGATCTTAAGATCTCTTAATATAACCCAACTTAACTTAAATATCGTGATATTATACCATGACTATAATATTGTGATTATATCAAATCGTGACTGAAATATTGTAATAATATAATATAGTGACTTAAATATCATGATACTTAAATTTTGCGATACTTAAGTATCACGATAATATTGTATTGTGACTTAAATATCGTGATAATATCGTGACTTAAATTTTGTAAAAATATCATATCGTGACTTAAATTTTGTGATATATCGTATCATGACTTAAATATTGCGATATCGTATCGTGACTTAAACATAGCAATAATATCGTATCGTGACTTAAATATATCTTATTCCCACCTCTACTTATTAGGACCAGGTTTCAGTCTCCATGACAACTAATGGTCCTATTTATGACAGAAAAGGTCCTAAAGAAGTATCAAATACAAGAACACCCATACAAACTTGTTTTTATATCATAGTGAGGTCATAGACATAATACATTCTCTAATCCTAACCCTAATCTGAACCCAATCTGAACTGATTCCAGGAGTCACAGCCAGGACACTTTGTCCCACTGTCCAGGCCTGTCTCAGCCGTCCCCGGCCTTGGGACGTTTTCAAAGTAAAGAAGAGTGTAAATGTCCTCAACAATATGTTTTAAAAGACAAATAGAAGAAGCCACAGCACTGAAACGATCAAGGACAAGACGGGTGACCTTTGACTGTCTTTTTGCTGTCCATTTCCTGCGTTTCTCCTTTTATACTGCTGCGATACAGTCGCCACGGCAACCAAGTCCAGTCGAGGGCCGAGTGGAGCGTAGAGGAGCATGTGATTGTGTTTCTTCCTGTCCTCGGTGGCTCACTGTCTCTGTCTTCTCCCACAGCTCTTCTCGCTCCGGCCTCTGCTCACAAGCTCTGGACGCTTTCAGTAAGTTTTCCACAAAAACCTGCTCTTCATCAGCAGCTCTGCTGTCAATTAGAGTTCTGCGCGGGACAGAATTTTCATACCCGCTCCCGCCCGCAAAGAATTGTAATTTCATTCCCGCCCGCAAAGAATTGTAATTTCATTCCCGCCCAGAAAGAATTGTAATTTTCATTCCCGCTCCCGCCCGCAAAGAATTATGAAATATTTTTACTTGTCTTAATCAAATCAAATAGAGTTTTTCTTTTTGTTCCATGTTTGTTTCCATTTGAAGACGTTACACTTGGACTCTTGGATTGTCTTCATCACTTCAGTTGGTATTTTTATTTAAAATCCAAAATGAGCAGCGTTGGTGTTTTTGTTTGTTTCAGTTTGAGTTAAATTTAGCGACAGCACAACAGCTGAGCTGATGAAACAGCGTTTAGACTCACTTCCAAATGTGGCTCGGGGTTCGTTTGTGTTTTGTCTTCAGTAACGTGATGTGAAATTCCACCGTACGTCGTCTCTTCTGTTTCTTCCGAACACCGTCGTTTCTGCCGCTTTCTGCCAGGTCGGTGAAGTTATTCCAGAGTGTCCGTGTCGTGGCCTGGACACGTCCAGCAGAGGCTGATGATGATGATGATGATGGTGCAGTTTAATCCTGACAGTAAAATTCACATGTTAACTCCTGTTTTGCTTGTTTTCAGTTCAAGCCTGTAAAATATTTGTCACCAAAGAAATGCTGCTGCTGAGCGTCCCGTTAGCTTACTCAGGTGGGTGGAGCCACGACAAGGACATTTTGACAAAGTTAGGACATTCTGGGAGAGTGAGGACATTTTGACAAAGTGAGGACATTTTAACAAAGTGAGGACATTTTGTCAAAGTGAGGACATTTTAACAAAGTGAGGACATTTTGACAAAGTGAGGACATTTTGACAAAGTGAGGACATTTTGACAAAGTTAGGACATTCTGGGAGAGTGAGGACATTTTGACAAAGTGAGGACATTTTGACAAAGTTAAGACATTCTGGGAGAGTGAGGACATTTTGTCAAAGTTAGGACATTTTGACAAAGTTAAGACATTCTGGGAGAGTGAGGACATTTTGTCAAAGTTAGGACATTCTGGGAGAGTGAGGACATTTTGACAAAGTGAGGACATTCTGGGAGAGTGAGGACATTTTGACAAAGTGAGGACATTTTGACAAAGTGAGGACATTTTGACAAAGTAAGGACATTTTGTCTGGTCCTCACTTCTTTTAAAGCGCTTTTTCAGGGTTAAGACCTGTTTTAGGGTTAGAACTGGGTTAAAGTTAGGGTAAGGGGCTAGAGAATGTATTATGTCTATGAGGGTCCTCACTCTGATAGAAGCACAAACGTGTGTGTGTGTGTGTGTGAAGGCACATGTTCCTGTTGATACTATGGCTGCTGCTCTTTGTTTTCTTGGTCAGGTCTGGAGCTCACCTTCTACAGCGGCGTGTACGGAACGTGCATCGGAGCAATGACAGGATTTGGCAAAGATGCAAAGAGTCTGATCGGCATCTCTGGGATTTTCCTCGGTGTCGGCGAGATCTTAGGTGAGTCCTCGGAGCTGATGAAGCAGTTTGTTTTACGAGGAAACATCCTGAGGAGTTTGATCAAAAGCCTGTTTCCTTCCTCTGTCTGTCCAGGAGGGGGCATATTTGGGATGCTGAACAGAAACAACCGGTTTGGGAGGAACCCCGTGGTGCTGCTGGGGCTCATCACTCACTTTGTTGCCTTTTACCTGATTTTCCTGAACATTGCCAGTGACGCGCCGCTGGCCCCAGAGGCGGGAACTGAGCTGCAGGCCTACATCAGCCCGAGGTAAAGACAGGGGGCGCTCACAGGCTGACCACAACCTGCTGCGTTAGCCAGTGAACAAGCAGTTTTACTCGAATGGCAAATTAAAATCTGAGGTACTGACACAGAGACACTACTGAGTGTTGTGAGCGCCCCCTGCTGCTGAGAACCAGCCTCAGACACTGTGAAAACAAAATGGCTCCCAGCAGACACAAAGAAAAACTGATTTTAGCCACTTAACAAAAGACTCAGCTCATAAAATCATCACTAGTTTTAGTATACAATGCCTTTAACATAAGTTCACGTCTTTATCTCACTGTTAGACAGAGTTTTCCAACAGGAAAGTGAAGTGTGTAAACCACTCACTCTCCCACACCAAAGTCCATAGAGAAAATCAGTTATAACTGTGTGTGTATCTACCAATGACTTTGTCAGGACCTTGTAGTCCTCATGGAGACCAAAACCTGGTTCTAATGAATAGGTTAAGAGACTATAATGACAAGTTGTCTCAGCTGACTTTTCTATGAGCGCCCCCTGCTGCTGAGAACCAGCCAGAAACTGTAGTTTGTAAACCACTCAGTCTCCCACACCAAAGTCCATAGAGAAAATGAGTGATTTTAGCTCAGGACACAGGAGCTGCTGGTCTACTGCTGCCTCGTGTGGTCACTTTGTGTCACTGAGTTAAATCTAAACAAATGGCTTTAAACACAGAATTCACAAAATAAGACATTTGAACTTACTGATGGAGGCAGCAGTGGATCAACAACTCCTGTGTCCCTGTGAGCTAAAATCACTGATTTTCTCTATGGACTTTGGTGTGGGAGAGTGAGTGGTTTACAAACTTCACTTTCCTGTTGGAAAAGTCTGTGTAACAGTGAGATAAAGACGTGAAGATATCGTAGACTTAAATTGATGTAGATTTTATCAGCTGAGTCTTGTCTGCAGTGGCTAAAATCCCTTTTTCCCGATGTCCCTGTTGGCATCCATTTTGTTTTCACTGACCATGTGTCTGACAAATTATTATTAAAGGGAACTTTTCACTAACTAATCAATACATCAAAACATAATAAAAAACAACCAACAAACTACATGAACCACATTTATTGGTGTCTCTGTTGATTTATTTTGGTAGTTTTATAGTCTTGGCTTCTTTTTTGAGGAATGTCATGTTGTGAATTTAATGTTATTTAATGAGTGCAAGAACTCGCTCCTCAGGGTTGACTTTTTGTTGTTTGTTGTTGTGTTTTTCGCTCAGCGTTGCCGTGGCCATGTTCTGCAGTTTCCTGCTTGGGTTTGGCGACAGCTGCTTCAACACTCAGCTCATGAGCATCGTCGGCTTCATGTTCCCTGACAACAGCGCCCCCGCCTTTGCTGTCTTCAAGTTCATCCAGGTGATTTAAATTTTCACTTTCACTTCAATGTACACAATATTTCTTTCACAAAATAACGTTCAGATGCACAGTCACCACCTGATCGTGACCAGAAACACGATTTATTTTCCCTTGTGCTAAGTGTGACTACATCCTGTCAAAAACATTTATGGCAGTCTTTGAATTAAATAATGTGGTAAGTTAAATTTTAGTAGTGCTTCTTGGAAAGCTAAATATGTGTTTTTGTGTTATCTTTCATTTTATTAGTCATTTTATTTTATTAGTCAGAAATTAAATACACACTTTTATGTTATCTTTTGTTTTTATAATTATTCTTTCAAAATAAAATACACATTTATGTTATATTTACTTTTGAGTATCTTTTGTTTTAGGAGTTAATCTTTCAAAATAAAATACAAGTTTTTATGTTTTCTTTTGTTTGAGTTGTTCTTAGAAAATAAAATAGTTGTTTTTATGTGAACATAATTAGCGATGGAGACCATTAACTCGTTAGGAAAACGTTTGCTGACGTTAGAAATCCAGCTCCTTTTCCCATAGACTTCCATTTCTTTTTAAACCAGTGGAGTCGACCCTGAGTGTCTACTTCCTTCCTACTTTTTACCTTTAAAACCAGATTATTTTACATACAGTGTATTTGTGTGACTGCTTTGCTGATACGTGTCGTTGTCGTTGTGTTGTTTTTTTCCCGCTGCAGTGTGTCGCAGCCGCCATAGCCTTTTGCTACAGTAACTTCCTGCTGCTGCACTGGCAGCTGCTCATCCTCGTCCTCTGCGGTTTCCTGGGCTCCATATCCTTCTTCATGGCTGAGATTCTGGCCGAGTCCAACAGGCGGGAATCGGACTACGGCACCATCTGACCCGTTTCCAGTGAAGACAACGGGACCGCGGCTGGAAAAACAAAAGTCTTCGCTCTCTGCAGCAGGAAGAGAGAAACATGCAGATGGAGGAAGATGAAGGTATTCCAGCCTCTGCTGACAAACTGACACTGAAATTCTTGTTATCACAGAGCCAGTCGCTCTGGAACGCTGCGATGTTCCACAATATTCCTTCTCTAATCACTACGCCCTTGTTCTGACCTGCTTTTAACATCTGTCTTCACTGATCCAATCACAAGCCGACAACGCTAACTATGTCTTTTCACACCTGTGGCATAAAAATACCACTCAATAATTCATAAGAGGATGTACACTGAGAGCTGTAATGCTGCCCTCTACAGTTTTAAGTTCCTAATCACAGTACAGACTTCTTGCTCACAGTACGAAGTTCCTGCTCTGAGTTCTTGCTAGTGGTAGAAAGTTCTGACTAAAATTATGAACTTCCTACTCACAGTACGAAGTTATTAAACAGAGTACGAAGTTCTTGCTCGCAGTAGGAAGTTCTTACTCGCAGAACAAAGTTCCTAAGCGGAGTACGAAGTTCTTGCTATCTGTACGAAGTTGATTTATGTTTAATCAGATTACGCAGGATGGATGTTAAGAACGAGGTCTTAGTGCCTAAAGTTATATATAATCATTCAGTGCAAAATAAAGAAAATGTGCTTTGTGTGACGGGTAAAGATGAATTAATCAGTTATCAAACACTTTCAACTGGAGGTCTTTCAGCCGTGAAGTAGAGTAGAGCTGCAACGATTCATCGATATTTCAATCGATACCTCAGTTCATTTTCAACTGTTTTCATAATTGATAAATCAGTTCTGAGAGTTTGTCAGATTTTTTAGCTTCTTAAAAGTGAATAATTTTGGTTTGTGGACCAAACAAGACGTTTGAGAACATCACCATTTCCATTTTTGACAAACACCGATCAATATTTTCACATTTTTAAACGGATAAAATGGTTAAAGCAGGTTAATCGATTATGAAAACAATTGTTGTTTGCAGCCCTAAAGTGGAGTGAGAAGAGAAACCCTGGTTTCTGTGGTTTCAACAGCTGCTGTTTATCTTTTTCAAATAAAAAAGACCAGAGCTAACAGTTCTCAGCCTGGCTCCGCTACACCAGGTGGCGACATGCCTCCTTTCAGCTTGTTGGTATTAGCTGTTTTCTGGTTGACCTGATCTGTCATGGTGCGTTCTATTTACAGTGGAAGTCGGGACTGTGAGTGACTTCCCCCCCGCGTTGACCGCGTTCCAGTCGTCAGAAAAAAACATGGACGCAAACGTCTTCGGCAAAGCCATTGTTAGCCATTCCAGTCGAAATCAATGTTCTACACGGTATTTTGTGCTCACAAACGGCGTAGCAACATGTTTACGGATAAAAATTGAGCAGTTCTACGTTTAAAATTGATTTAGTGTGAAACAAATACTAAAAGTAGCATGGTTTGTACGAGTGGGAGCCATCTTGGAATCCCATGTCCGGGAAGGGGGGTTGTTCCGACTTTCCGAGTTGGAAATCCGAGTTGCAGGGGCGTTACATTTTCATCGGCAGGTCGGAAGTCAGAACTGCGAGTGACGTCACCTCCATGTTGACTTTCTTCCAGTTGGGAAGTTAGACTCAAAAAAAAAAAAAGGGAACGCAAACGTATCTCGGGTTAGCCACTGTTAGCATTACCAGTCAATAAAATGGGATTTTCCACACACAGTGGAGGCCATCTTGGAATCCTACCTGAGTTGTTGTTGTTGTTATTTCTGACTTATGACTACAATTGTAACGTACCACTGACTAATGCTTTAAAATCGTGGCTAGTTGTTAGCATGTGGAGCTCTATTCTGTCTCTTCCCACGATGCATTCAGCATAAATATAATTTTCTTCACTCCCAAGGTAAACTGGTCTGAACTTCTCCACGTCTTCCTCTCTTCCTGTCTTCTTCTTCTGTTATTTCCGAGGTCAAAGCTCGGGGGCGGGGCCTGTGTTTGATGATGATCCGATGACTCTGCATCCTTTTTTCTTTTTCATTTACCATCATTGTCGATGGACAGTGACTCACCTGAAACTGACCCGAGGCCAAACACGGACACGTGTTGTCTCGTCACGTGACGGCGTCACGTAAAAACATAAACGTGACGCCGTGTCTTTGTCTGCTGTCGCTGAAGTGTGGACACGCGGAGACGTCGACGTCTTCTCGGTGTCAGTCGTGAAGCTTGTAGTTTGTTTCTGTGGGTGTAAACAATCTCAAGGATAATAAGGGAACTTTGCTTGTATGATTTTTATACTTGAATGTAATGATTTAAAATCAGCACACCTGATTGTTTTTATGATCAATAAAATGTTATTTTGAAGATTTAATGAGCTGTGCTTTACTGACAGGAACCGACACTGAGTTTTCCTTTCACTTTCCTTTAATGTAACTTTTATCCTTCAAACTGTGACATGTAAAACGCAACTATTTTATTTATCTCCTGTTTTTACCATGAAACCATGTCAATTACACCCTTGGTTTTTCCTTTTTGAAAGAACACACCAGTCTGTTGTTATTGAAGGTGTAGTGAACCAAATTATTGGTGGCCTCTCTTTAGTTATTCTTATTTTTAGGTACCATTGTATTCTTTCACTTTATCTTTAATCGCACTTTTGAGGATGAAAATTGCAATTTCTCTTTCTCATCTTTTTTTAGGCACTACTATATTTAAAGGAACTTAGTCTTTCATCGCAATTTTGAGGGCCTTGACGTTTACAAAAACTAACTTTACGTGTGTAAATCGCGATCTGGCTGAGTTTTAGGGCAATCCATGTTTTCACAATTTGCTGCAGGCTTCCGTTCAGACAGACTCTGCCCTCACCTTCCTTTGATCTGTATGCAGGTTACCACGGCAACCAGTAAATTACACCCCTGAATGTTGTTTTTAAACCAAACCAACACAAGAGTCTGTCTGTCAATCACATGCGGTCCAAGTTTACTATACGCTGACATAATAATAATACTGTCAGCCTCTCTCTAGCGCCACACAGTGGTCATTGTGGTCAATCCACACCCAGGCATGCTTTTTTGTCTTGACATGTGGCGACCTTTGACCCTCCTGCTTCTGTAACAAGTGAAGATCCCCAGTGTGGGATCAAAGTGAAGCTTCAAGTAATTAGTTAGTTATATTTTTGTGCTGAATTCAAAGTTTCAGGAAATCTGACAGTTTCTCCCACTCGTGGGCTCTTGCTTCATGTTGCCTAGCAACCGATATCGCTGTGTGTTGATACAGCCAACGTGGGAAATCTGTGTCTCGCCAACCACGACAAATAGCAGCATACCACATCCGGTGGAAGCCTAAACAAATAAAAGCCCTTAAATTTTGTGAATTTATTTGTATTTTCCCTCACTGGTGCTAAAACATTTTTGGAATTCATTAAAACTGTTTATATCCAACCTCTAAAACTGGAATCATCCCTTAAAATATTGGGCTTTACTTTTTTTTAAGTCTGAATGAAATGTTCCAATTCGATGTGGCTTTATTTTGAAGGCTAAGTAAATGTGTTTCCGGTGAGTGTGCGCGGCTTGACGCCGCTGGTGTCGCTGTTTCCTCGTTGCACACATTTATTTACGCTAACAATCAACAAACCTCCGGTCAGAGACGCCGGTCACACTCACTAACGTCATAAAAAACAAACGTAATTTTAATTCTTTCACTTTTATTTATGTTTGGTGTCAGAAAACGTTCATTTCGTCACAGGAAGAAGAAAAATCAGCGCTTTAACGCGTTATCAGAGAGAAACTTTGAATAAAACTGCGTTTCCCGCTCACAAACAAACATGTCGGAGGAGAACGTGCTGACTTTGATGGAGCTGTTGAATTTATCCATCGGGACACCTCAGGCGGGAACCGTCAACTTCAGCGCCTTGCACGCGCTGCTCCTCGCCGTGCTGAGGCGGCTGGGCTTCCAGGATGTGAAGGTCCGGTGGAGGGCGTCTCCCCCGGGGGACGCCGCGCTGGGTGTCACCGCTTCACCGCTTCAGGTGGAGGAAGAGGAGGGAGACGTGGAGCCCGAGGCTCGGCCCGGGTCAGAGCTCCAGGAGCGGACAGGCGGAGAGTCGGAGCTCCGCTCCCGCCTCGAGAGCTGCGAGCACGGAGTGTCTGAGGTGAGAGCGGCCGTTCCTTCACTCCCTTTTAACAATGACTTTAAAACAATGAAACGTTTTATTTTAGACTGTTGTGCCAGTCGTTGGTTTTTAAAATAACTATGTATCTACCGATGACTTTGTCAGGACCTTGTAGTCCTCATGGAGACCAAAACCTGGTTCTAATGAATAGGTTAAGAGACTATAATGACAAGTTGTCTCAGTTGACTTTTCTATGAGCGCCCCCTGCTGCTGAGAACCAGCCAGAAACTCAAGTTTGTGAACCACTCACTCTCCCACACCAAAGTCCATAGAGAAAATGAGTGATTTTAGCTCACAGGGACACAGGAGCTGCTGGTCTACTGCTGCCTCGTGTGGTCACTTTGTGTCACTGATTTAAATCTAAATAAGGGATTTAAAATGCTGAATTTACTAAAATAAGACATTTGAACTTAGTGATGGAGGCAGCAGTGGATCAACAACTCCTGTGTGCTGTGATGTAAAATCACCAATTTTCTCTATGGACTTTGGTGTGGGAGAGTGAGTGGTTTACAAAATTCAGTTTCCTCTAACAGTGGAAAAAAAGATGTGAACATATTCTTAATATATCATTGACTTAAAGTGATGTAGATGTTATTACTGAGTCCTTTGTTTAGTGGCTAAAATAACTTTTTCCCCCTGTGTCTCCGTGGCAGCCATTTTGTCTCCATATGATCAGCGTTGAACATGATCATCAGAACTTCATAGAACATGAATTGTCCTTTCAGAGAGCGACAGCTGAAGCCTGTTTGTGTGAACGACACCTCGCTGCTCTTCATCTCTTCTGTCTGCACTGAGCTTTTCAGCGTATTGTTGGGCTGCCGATGACAGGGCAGTACAAAGGGAGACGAGCGACGCCCTGACATCTCGGATGACCTGCGTGTCTCTGTTCGGGTTTCTGTCAAAGAGACGAGCTAAGGTTAACGTTAGCGTTCTGCCCAAACTGTCCCCACCATCAGGAGGCGAAGGCAGACGAGAGTTTGGTCAGAGGACGGAATGTTGAAGGCTGAGGTGTTGGCCAGACTTCAGCGTGTCCTGAGTGTCCCGTGTCCTGAGTGTCCCGTGTCCTGTGTGTGGGTGACGAGGCTGTAATTAGCCTCCTGCAGCGATGGCTCTGGTTGTCGGGATGAATAGCTCTCAGGTGAAAAGCAGGACATGCTGCAGGTGACGCCGCGTCCTTTAGATCTCCACCTGAATCATTCATGTCCCCCGGTGGTCAAACGGGTGTATCGGCTGACTTCACCATGACGAGGTGGCCTGGCGTGACCTCGCCCACCACGGTCTCACACCCGTTTAACTTGATGGTGTAACAAAAAACCGAACAAAAACACAGCGTTTTTACAGATAAAATGACAATTTAGCGAGGCTTAAAAAGAATCAAACCAACCAACTAACCATGATTTACATAGTCACTTAATCTGCTGATTATTTTATAATTAATTGAGTAATTGTTTGGTCCATAAAACCTGGAAATGATGATGTTCTTTTGTGAAAGCACAATGTCCTATATTAATTAGAATATAAGGAAATAATAATGTGTTGATTTCAGTGATAAATTTAGCTTTAAAATTTAAAAATATCTAAAATTCTCTTAAAAATAGTACGAGAAAACCTTTATTTTCCACCTAAAACTTTCCTCATCATTTCATTAGCTGACATTTATCTTTATACATTTCTGTCCACTATTTAGTCCAGTAATCAATGAGTAGTTTGGTCCATAAAATTTCAGAAAATGTTGATCAGTGTTTGTCAAACCTGGAAATGATGATGTTCTCAAATGTCTTGTTTTTGTCCACAAACTAAAATATTTCAGTTTTAATGATTTCTTTGTTATTTGGAGCAAAGAAACAAGAAAATATTCACATTTAAGAAGCTGAAAAATCACAGAAACAGGTTTTAATTATTAAAAAGAATTATATCCACATATATATATCTTATATCAAGATATAGACTCAAAATATACACACATTATTTTTAAGGCATATCACCCAGTCTTACAAAATTATTGATTTACACTGCAGCATATATAGAGTATCGCCTCCTGGCCGTCGTTCCAAACTCTCAGAAAAACCAAAATTTCACACAAATGACAATAAATTGAAAACCCTGCAGAGTGGATGAAGGTGATGAAGGTGCCTGGTCCGACACAGCGCTGAAACAAGTCCATGACATTTCCTGTTCAAAGTGTCAGTTAATAACTGACTTTTCTTAAGGAGGCTGCTGTTTAAAGAGTAATGAAGGGCGGCGGCTGCTTCTTGGAATTGTATTATTAGCTCTGCGCGCGCTTCCTGTTCTGATCGTGACTCGAGAGGAGGACGTCTCGGAAAACTGAAGCCTTGATCTAAGAAACGCAGAAGGTGCTCTGGACGTTCTCCAGAACCTCACACGATGGCTCCTCACACAGATTAGATTAGAGGACAGACGAGATTAACACGTGCACTTGAAATCCTTGAAAGTTTGTGAATTTCGAAAAAAAAGTTTTTGAAAATCACCCTAAATAAAGATGGGTCATTGAAATTGCTTGGATTTTGTTCATGACAGAAGTTCACTTGATATTTTGGTAAATGTTTGTTGCGACGCCACCTACTGTTTCATGCCCCTTATTACCAGCAATGTTGTGGAAACTGTCCACTGTCTAACGTTAAGCAAGAGCGAGCAAATGATGCGATGTCTGGGACATGAAAATTCCAAGATAATCCATGACAATCCCAAATTACCAAGACTGACTTTGACCAAGATCCCAGATGCAGAGCGTCCTGCAGATCAATAAAGGTGGACGCCATGGACAAAGTTGTCCTCCCATCTTAAGCTGTGTCAGCACATTCTGCCCTTGAATTTGAGGGAATTGGTCCTGGAAAGTCCTTGAATTTGCTGTCAGACAAGGTGTGGGAACCCTGGTCAGAGGTCACGCATGTTTTGAGGAGGCGTGACTCATTAACCAGCCGTGAAGCCGTGTGGGGTCGTAATGCATGACGCAAGTTACACACCAGCAGATCTGCAGCTCAGGAATGTGCTTTGTTTGACACACACACACACACACACACACGTGCACAGACACACACACGTGCGCACACACACACACACACTGTTGACTCTGATGCTCTCCCAGGAAGCTTAAATGTGTCTCCTCTCAACGTGTCAGTGGATTTGTTTTTCTTGTCTTTGTTGAATTCCTGTCTTGGTTCTCTGGGGTCAGGGAGATGGTGCTGTGGGTCAGGACCCCCAAACTTAATCATTTTCCATTTAAAGGGCCAGTTTAGGGTTGTTGTGTGGTTAGAGGCAGTCTGAGGCTGAAACATGGTTGCCACACAGACTTAATATAATATTTAATTTGTAGGGAAAAGCAGATATAGCCACTTAACCAAAGACTCCACTAAACTAAACTAAAGTTGATGTCAGTTTAGGTTTATGACATCTTCAGAACATGTTCACGTCTTTATTTTTCTAACAGGAAAGTGAAGCTTGTAAACCACTCACTCTCCCACACCAAAGTCCATAGAGAAAATCAGTGATTTTAGCTCACAGGGACACAGAAGTTGTTGATCCACTGCTGCCTCCATCACTAAGTTCAAATGTCTTATTTTGTCACTTCAGCATTTAAAATCCTTTGTTCAGATTTACCTCAGTGACACAAAGTGACCACACGAGGCAGCAGTAGACCAGCAGCTCCTGTGTCCCTGTGAGCTAAAATCACTGATTTTCTCTATGGACTTTGGTGTGGGAGAGTGAGTGGTTTGCAAACTTCACTTTCCTGTTGGAAAAGTCTGTCTAACAGTGAGATAAAGACGATTGATCGTATTGATTTTTTTTTTTCTGTGTGATCATCTTAGGTCATGAAGCTCATACCGGACAATCTGAAGGATGAGATTCAGGAGCTCCACCTCCAGCAGAGGGTGAGATTAACGACTAGATTACAGTAATCTTGAAGCAGCTGTATCATAATTTTAAAAAGAATAGTTTTAAAGATTAAGAGAAATGAAAAGTGAGTCGTTTGATAGTCAATATTCTTGACTATCATCAGAACATTTTTCCCACATTTTAAAACCAAACAAAACCACAAATCAGTTTGATTTAAGATATGATTTAAACGTTCCACTGATGTTTGTCTCCTCGTGTGTCCAGATGCTTGTTGCTGCCGTGGAGACGTGCCGCCGTAGTGTGGACGACCTGGAGGAAACTCTGGTGTGTGTGTGTGTAGCTGGTCTTCCTCATGTTGTGGGGACCTAAATGTGTCTCCACACTCACATTATGGGGACTTGTCTTCCTTATGGGGACAAAAATCAAGTCCCCATAACGTAAATGACTCCATTTTAAGGTGAAGACATGTTTTAAAGTTAGGCCGAAGTTAGGGTGAAGTTGAATTCTTCTCTCGTGTCCTCGCTGTGACAGAAAACTCTGCAGGACGCGTTTCACAAATATCCAGAGCCGGAGAAGCTGATTGGCTGCGTGACCTGGGACGTGATGCGGTCGGCCCTGCTCGGACCCAGAGGAGACCTGGACAAGGTGAGATGTGGAAAATGTGCTGACCAGGGACAAATGGGAAAATAACAAGTTTGTTTCCTTAGTTTTTAAAACTCTTTGGTAGTTCACATTTCCAAAAGATAATGTTGCTACATTTTCTCCTCCTCCTGTGGGACTCTGGAGGAACAGACGGCAGTGGGGACAGCCACAGAGACCTCACCTCAGAAGACCAGTTCTGGACCAGGATCTGTAGCCGAAGGTGTCACTGAGTCCTGGAAATCCAGCAGCCTGGAGTGCAACTCCGAGACGGTGGAGGCTCTGAGGAACGTCAGCAAACTGAGGGAAAACTTTAACAGGCTGGAAACTCGTGTGGCGGCGCTGGAGGAAAGAAAAGTGGACGAGACAGAACACCAGACACAGCTGAGTCAGCTCAGAGAAGCCATCGCCAACATTGGTAACTACAACTCGCACCCCTGTGCTCCGACAGTGTCACAATGGCTGCCAGCAGAGACGCAAGGAAACATTTTAACCACTTAACAAAAGGCTCCACCAATAAAGTGTTCGTCAGCTTAAGTCTACAATACCTATCTCACTGTTAGACAGACTTTTCCTACAGGAAAGTGAAGTTTGTAAACCACTCACTCTCCCACACCAAAGTCCATAGAGAAAGTCAGTGATTTTAGCTCACAGGGACACAGGAGCTGCTGGTCTACTGCTGCCTCGTGTGGTCACTTTGTGTCACTGAGGTCAATCTGAATGACGGTTTTTAAATGCTGAATTTACTAAAATAAGACATTTGAACTTAGTGATGGAGGCAGCAGTGGATCAACAACTCCTGTGTGCTGAGGACGACGAACTGAGATTTTTTTTTTTTTTTTTCGAAATAGTCCTTTAATGGTGTGTGAATCTTGTAGGTCTTCAGGATGTGAATAAAAACCTGATGGATCAGCTGAACCAGCAGAGGGCACTGATGGGAGGAGTCATGAATGACCACCAGAGGGTGAGAGAGAGACATTTAACCCGCACACACACACACACACACACACACACGCGTTTGTGCATCTATCAGAGTGAGGACATAATACGTCCCCTAACCCCTTACCCTAACCTTAACCTAAACCCAATTCTAACCCTAACCCTAAAACCAGGTCTTAACCCTGAAAAAGACATTTAAAGAAGTGAGGACCAGACAAAATGTCCTCACTTTGTCAAAATGTCCTCACTCTGTCAAAATGTCCTCAGTCTGACAAAATGTCCTCAGTCTGACAAAATGTCCTCACTTTGAAAAAATGTCCTCACTTTGTCAAAATGTCCTCACTTTGACAAAATGTCCTCACTTTGACAAAATGTCCTCGTTCTGTCAAAATGTCCTCACTCTGTAACAAATACCAGAACACACTTATCTGCTCTGTGTGTGTGCGTGTCCACGTGTCCACATGTCCACGTGTCCACAGATGGTGGACGACGTGCAGCAGACGATTCTGCAGCTTCAGGCCGAGTGTGAAAAGGTGCAGGACACGATGAGGCGTCTGTACGAGGACAGTCGACAGAAACAGCGCCACATAGAGGTCAGCAACACATTTCCCTGACTTTACAGAGCTGTCCGTCTAACATTTGAACATAAACAAATGTCTGTTGCGTGTAAGAGAGTTTGGGTCAGGTGTCGCCCGGTGACGTTCCCCCCGCGCTGCACACAGACATTTATCTTTTTTAGTATCCAGATTATTGATGCCCTCATATGTTCGTATCCAGATTATGTATATTTTTATATGTTAACATCCAGATTATTGATACTCTCATATGTTAATATCCAGATTATTTGTTTTCATATCCAGATTATTCATAATTTTTTGTTGTTAATGTACATACAATTGTTTACATGTATTATTATCTAGATTATTGATACTTATCTACATTCATACCCAGATTAGTGACATTTATCTTTTATCTTAATTTCCAGATTATTGTTGCTTCCATATGTTAATATCCATATTATTTATATTTTTTTATTGTTCATGGTTATTGAGTTTGATTAGTGTGTAATTTCAGAGAGTGAGATAGTTCTTTGTTGAATTCAGGAAATGTCCAAGACGATGGAGCAGCTGGAGGAGAAGAAGGCTGACAAACAGATGGTTGAGACCGAAATTGTAAGTGGATTTAATTGGACTAATTTTAGTATCATCTGTCCACTTATCAGCGAGATTTAAGATTTATTTAGTTCCTTTCTTTTTTCATTTAATTTTACTTTTTTTCTTTTCATGGCTTCACAACATTGGTTGTGTGAAACTGCTTTGTTGTGTTTGTTCCAAATGCAGTATTAATATATTCACACTTTTATTTCCACTTTGTTAATCATTAAAGGCAGATGGCAGTGTGCTTGTATGAGAGACTCACACATCAGTGCCGACTGTGCGGTGAGCGCCCCCTGCTGCTGAGAACCAGCTCGGAAAAAACGTGCCGACTGAGGAGGATATTTTAAGAACATGTTCACGTCTTCATCTCACTGTTAGACAGACTTTTCCAACAGGAAAGTGAAGTTTGTGAACCACTCACTCTCCCACACCAAAGTCCATAGAGAAAACCAGTGATTTTAGCTCACAGGGACACAGGAGCTGCTGGTCTACTGCTGCCTCGTGTGGTCACTTTGTGTCACTGACATAAATCTGAACAAAGAATTTCAAACACTGAAGTGACAAAATAAGACATTTGAACTTACTGATGGAGGCAGCAGTAGACCAGCAGCTCCTGTGTCCCTGTGAGCTAAAATCACTGATTTTCTCTATGGACTTTGGTGTGGGAGAGTGAGTGGTTTACAAACTTCACTTTCCTGTTGGAAAAGTCTGTCTAACAGTGAGATGAAGACGCGAACATTTTTTTAAGTTGTCAAAACCATCATAAAAAATATCATTTATCATATATACTAACATATCCTTAAGTTTGTGAAGTGGCTAAAATCCGCTAGCAGCCATGTTTTCACTGAGAGTGAGCGTCTCAGGCTTGTTCTCAGCAGTAGGGGGCGCTCACAGCACAGTATGAAAGTATTCCGTTCAACATGTCGTCGTCGTCTCTCCAAATGTGAAGAAAGCAGACAAATGTGCTCTGGACAGCAAAGTGAGTCGTCTGCAGTTTGACTCGGCGACAGAGCAGCTGACCGCCATGTTCCACGAGCTGCTGAGTAAAGTGACGGGTCAGGAGCAGAACTGGCACAAGGTCGTCCACCAACTGTCCACCGAGATGGAGTGTAAGGTGAGACGTCGTCCTCCCGCGTCCGCGCAGCTTCCACCCGCAATGTGAAGGAAAAGATAAGTCTCTGAGGGACATATGTGGATTTGTGAACAATAATTATATACTTAATTGACCAATATTTGTGTGGGTGTGTCTCCCAAATTTATACATTTGGGACAAAGACAAACTAATGTTGCTAATGTTACACAAAATATTACATCAACAAAGGTGTCACAAAATGTTGTAATGGTACAAAAACATGTTACGTTAAATGCTCCTGTAGAGAAAGTCATTATTAAGAAGACATTGGAGTAATGTCTGGGTATAGAAAGATGTCAGAAATACTGTAAAAATGTCATAGTATACAAAGACATGGAAAAAAAACCTTTAAATAGCTGGAGTATAAAATGATGGCAGACAGAGTATAGACATAGGAAAAAAAATGAAAAAAGAAATTGAAAAATGTGTTATAGAAAGGCAAAAAAAGTGCAAAAATGTTTAAAAACATTGTTAAATTGTTATAGTGTAGCAATAAGTAAAAAAAAATGTCAGTAAAGAAAAACGGCAATAACATAAAAATGACCTAATTTCAAAAAGACAAAAAAAATGGAAAAATTGGTTCTGGAGAGATGTAAAAAATGAGCAAAAATGTCATAATACTTGAAAAACATTGTTAAATTGTTCTAGCAAAAAAAAAAAACCTACAAAAATGTCATCGCACAGTAAGAACTCATTATTATTATATTTAAAGATGTAGAAAATTTTCAAAAATGTTTGGAGAGAAAACAGCAAAAGCATAAAAATGACATAGTATCAAAAAAAAAAAAAGACAGACAAATGTCATGGTATAGAAGGATGTCAAAAACATCGTACGAATGTTATAGTACAGAAATATGTCGTAAAAAGTCGTATAGAACTGATGTTACGAATGCTACAAAGATCATCAAAAATGTTACACGAACAAAATGTGACACAGAAAGGCTGTGTCTAAATGTATATATTTAAAATTTATATATTTATATACGTATATGCAGTAGATATATACATACATACATACATTTTATTTTTTTATTTATTTATTTTTTTTTTTCAGATTCAGCATATCATTTCTGCCACTAGGGGTCTCTCTCTCTCTCTCTCTCTCTCTCTCTCTCTCTCTCTCTCTCTCTCTCAATGAAAAACAAGTTTGATGTTAGCGTGTTAGCTTTGGTGTCGCTGCCCGATCTTTCCCAGGAACCCGATTTACTCTGTGCATGTTGAAAAGTGCGTCTGTTTCCTGGTAAAAAGTCTGTTGCCATGGTTACAGTCAGCGGTCACGACGTGACTACCAAAGCGAAAGATAATACATAAACGTGTGCTGTATTTTGTAAGCATAACTGCGAAAATGAAACGCAAATGCTATTCTACAAGAACTACTTCTGTGGGCTACTTTTATTTTCAAGTGTAATCCAAACATGTTTATACAGGAAGTCGTCCACGCCTCTTTTGTTTTTAGCTGCACAGGAAAGGTGAACATAACCGCTCAGTTATGCTGACAAAAAACAAACACGTGCCTTATTTTATAAAAATATTGCCTAAAAATTAAATATAATATTTTATTTAAAATTCCTAAAATTGCCATCTTTTTTTTTTTTTTTTAACAGGAAGTAGCAACACTTTGCACATGCACCAAACAAATCAGGTTTCTAGTAAAGACCAGATCTTGACATGAGGCTTATGGAGGGAGTTTCAACAGGAAGTGGCTGCACTTCCTGGGTCGAACCCGGACTGTGATGACGTTAGCATTTCATTAGCATGCAGTTCATTTCTCATTCAAGCTTCATTCCTGCTTTAATCTTCCGCATTTCACAAACGCTTGACCAGATTTTTGTTGTTTGTTTGTTTTGGTTTGTTTTCTTTTGGGGGGGGGGGGGGGGTTGTTTTGTGTTTGACTTCCTGTCTCATGGCAGCTGAACCGGATCGAACTGGACTCTGTGAAGAAGCAGCTTGAAGATCGTTGGAGGAACATCCACGAGAAGCTGCGGAAGCAGGAAGCTCCCGAACATGACGACGCTGCTGCCATCAGGAAGTGAGACGCTCTGTGTTGCCTCTTCTTCTTCTAGTAATAATAATAATTTCTGTACAAGTGGTGCAGTGCTGCCCTCCACAGGACAAAGTGCTTCTGTCGACAGTTCAAAGTGCTTGAACACAGTTCTGCTCCTGTGTTTAAGTCGATGATCACAGAAGTTTGATGTTTAATAAAAATGAATCAGTTTCTAACGAGATATTTTGAATTTACTATTATAGTAACAAGTTACTGTTACTGTAATAGTAGTGTAGTAGAAGTCATAGTACAATAAGATGTCAAAATTTTGTCGTACAAGAAAATCACAATATCATTATACAGTAAGACGTCAAAAATGTCAAAATTTTATCATAAAACAAATTCGCACAAATACAATACGTTAAGATGTCAAAATGTTATAGACAAATAAAATCGCAAAAATGTCATTGTACACTAAGATGTCAAAATTTTATCATAAAATTAAAGCGCAAAAATACAATATGTAAAGATGGCAAAAATGTCAAAATGTTATAGACAAACGATATTGCAAAAAATTTCATAATACAATAACACATCAAAAACAGTAAATATGCCGTGTTATAGAAAAAAACAAAACAAAAATTTTTTATAAATGACAGTGTACAAAGATGCCAAAAGCACTGTAAAAATGTCATTGAATAGAAAGACGTAGAATAAATCTCAACTGTCATAATACAATGATACATCAAAAACACTGTAAAAAAACACATTGTAGTGTATGGAAACAAGAAAATCATCATAAAAATATGGTGTTATAGTAAGACAATAGTACAAATGTCAAAAACATAAGGAAATTGTTGGATAGAAAGACATAAAATAAAATAAAAACAGGTCAAACATCAATTATCAGCCCAAGCACTTATGATATACTGGCAGATCAGATATCAGCAAAACATCCAACATCGTGTGTGGCCACAAGGGGGCGACTCCACTGGTTTGTCAGGAAAACTTGGTTTGAATGCAAATAAAGGACGAAACGTTCTGGTCTTTGGAAACAACCGTTGATGTGACGAGTCAGAAATCAGCGTGATTTGTCTTCTTTAATCACACGTGGTTTTTCTTGTCACAACGATGACAATCGCGCTGCGTTCCAGAAGAACAACTCAGAAGAACTCGGAACAGAACGGAAACTGAAACGTGCAACGTAAATGTATCCCGGTTTAGCCACTGTTCGATAACGAGCGTGGCCTAAAAATAAAACTGTACTGTTTGTACGATGTGAAACAAATATGACAGAAGTGAAGTTAACGATAATAGTATCACAGCTCTGAGTTTCCATGTTTAGGGGCCGTTCCCGTTGAACTGAGGCTCCCTGACTGTCGGAATTCCGAGTTCCGAGTACAAATGGAACGCAGCATCAGTCGGTGCCGTTGGCTCCAGCTCACTGTAACTGCTCGTTCTCCTTTCAGACAACTGGTGGACAGATTCCACTGCCTCTCCTGTGACCGACCTGTCGTCAAACACACACCAGGACCGTAAGTAGTGAATAATCCCTGTGATCGATTGTTTCTCATGGGATTATAATTCAGGCATTTAATAGATAATACGCATTAAATAGATAAAATCTACGTCAGTTGAAGTCTATGGTATGTTAAGAACATGTTCACGTCTTTATCTCACTGGTAGACAGACTTTTCCAAAAGGAAACCACTCACTCTCCCACACCAAAGTCCATAGAGAAAATCAGTGATTTTACATCACAGGGACACAGGAGTTGTTGATCCACTGCTGCCTCCATCACTAAGTTCAAATGTCTTATTTTGACACTTCAGTGTTTGAAATACTTTGTTCAGATTGACCTCAGTGACACAAAGTGACCACACGAGGCAGCAGTAGACCAGCAGCTCCTGTGTCCCTGTGAGCTAAAATCACTGATTTTCTCTATGGACTTTGGTGTAATTCCTCACTCCATCAACTTTGCACATAAAACATCACTGAGATGCTCTTTAACCCTCTCTCTCTCTGTGTCTGTATGTATGTATGTATGTATGTGGGTGTATGTTTTACTCACAGACAGTTGGTGGCGCTGCCCTCCACTCCTGGATTCCCCTCACACCGATCCATGAGGCCGTTCACCGTTTACACTCTGGAGCAGTTTCGACACAATCACAGAAGGTGATGTACTGTACCTGTAACCTTTACCCTTCCCACTGTTCCTACGTTCACCAGCAGGTGGCAGCAGACTCTAGAAGAGCATTAAAGCAAGTACAAGGTGCGAATATCACCATTGGAAGCAAAAAGATAGAAAAGCACTGATTGATTGATGAGTAGTTTGGTCCAAAAAATGTCGATCAGTGTTTGTCAAACGTGGAAATTATGTTTTGTTTTGTTTTTTTTAAATGTCTTGTTTTGTCCACAATCTAAAATGATTCAGTTTTATTTGGAGCAGCTTCTTGAATATTCACATTTAAGAAGCTGAAAAATCTGGAGAAACCTTTTTTTTTATAATCAAAACAATTAATCACAATAGTTGACGATTAATTTAGTAACTTATTAATCGCTGCAGACCCTAGTAACCAGGAAAAAACTGAAGAAGAGGGAGAGATGTGAGCCAACAGACGAGGAAACAAATATGATATATATGCTCAATCTGTAAAAACATTTTCCAACAATGGAGTTAAAACTGCGGCGATTATTAATCCACTCTAAAATGTATTGTCATTTTCTGATTAATCTGTTTAAATTAAATTAGGTTTTCTGATTTTTCAGCTTCTTAAATGTGAATATTTTCTGGTTTCTTTGCTCCAAATAACAAATAAAATCATTAAAACTAAATTATTTTGGTTTGTGGACAAAACAAGACATTTGAGAAACATCGTCATTTCCAGGTTTGATCAATATTTTCTGACATTTTATGGACCAAACGACAACTGATCAATTAATGGACAGAAAATAATGGACAGATGAATCGGTTATAATAATAGTCAGTAGTTGCACCAATTTAAAACAAGGACATAAAGGGGGGTCATCAAATACACACATGGACATCAATATGTAAATGAGCAGTGAAAGGCGGAGGTCACATGGTCACACACTGGTTTTGACTCACTGATCAGAGAGAAAACAAATGAGCGTGATCCTCGTCTGATTTGAAACTGTCCCACGTTGGACATCTCTGATGTTGTCTCTGTCTCTGGACCGCAGCGACCCCGTCCCTGACCTGACCGACTACGGCCACCTGGTGGTGTCGCGGAGCTGCGGAGGGAGTCACACGGTCACATCGGCCAACCAACGACGCAGCGGCGTGCAGTCCGCGAAGGGCCACGCCCACCCGGACGTCGACTTCCTCATCCAGGTACGAGTCAGTTCAGTTCCAGGTCGCAGGTGAAGAACACGATTGTAGCCCTTAAAGGCACAGTTCAGGTTTTTCTACAGTGTGGTTGTATGAGGTACTGTCAGAAGGAGCGCCCCCTGCTGCTCAGAACCAGGCAGACAGACTTTAGACAGACTTTTCCAACACACCAAAGTCCATAGAGAAAATCAGTGATTTTACATCACAGCACACAGGAGTTGTTGATCCACTGCTGCCTCCATCACTAAGTTCAAATGTCTTATTTTATGAATTCGGCATTTCAAATATTTCATAAAGACTTAACTCAGTTACACAAAGTGACCACACGAGGCAGCAGTAGACCAGCAGCTCCTGTGTCCCTGTGAGCTAAAATCACTGATTTTCTCTATGGACTTTGGTGTGGGAGAGTGAGTGTTTTACAAACTTCACTTTCCTGTTGGAAAAGTCTGTCTAACAGTGAGATAAAGACGTGAACATGTTCTGAAGATATTGCTGACTTAAACTGACATAGATTTTATACACATTTTGTTTATTGGCTAAAATCTGGTTTTCAACACACCACACCAAAATCCAAGCTTAATTCTGTTTCTTACTTTTTTTTATTAAACTTTCCCACCACTTTATTTTTCTTCTAGTTATTTGTATAACTGGAGACTGAAAATAGGGTTTTTCTGCCTCTCCCTGCACTGTGATATTCTTATCTTTTAATGTTTTCATGTGTGTATATTGTGCAAAAACTACAACTAAGTACAGCGTTAATAACTGATAAGTGTTTCAATGTTTTATGAGAGTGAACACATGAATCAGATGATACAGATTGTCTACCAGCTGTTGATATATTTGTGTGTGTGTTTTGACCGGTCAGTCAGAGGAGGTGGACATCATCGGACTGGATGGACATATTTACAGAGGTCGCCTGAACGCACCGTCCATCAGAAACGCTGAAGCCAAACTCCCTGCGATCTCCACCAGAGATGGTAAACCTTTAACGTCTCCTCTGATTGTTTGAGGAACAACAATATCATCTGGAAATCATGAAAATGTTACTATGGTCACGTGACGCTCACTTCACTGAACACTGGTTTGATTCTCTGACCACAGGCTCCAACAGGATTAAAGACAAAACCAGAGGTTTTACATCACACAGGTCTGCTGCTTCACCAGAGACTCACAACAGCCGCTCAGGTGAGGGAGTCGCACACACACACACACACACAGGACTCTGCATTGACTTCCATTCATTTAAACAGACTAAACAAAGCCTCATGACTAACCTTAACCATAAACAGTTAATGACTAACCTTAACTTTAACCATAACCAAAATTCAAAAGTTAGTCCTAAACTTAACCATTTCTTTAAAAATGAGGTTGTGCCTCATTAGGACCAGGTTTTGGTCTCCCTGAGGACTACTGGTCCTGACAAGGTCAGTGTTTCTGGCACAGACAGACGTGTGTGTGTGTGTCCAGCCTCCAGCAGCTCGGGTCGGGACTGGCCGGTGTCGGCTCTGAGCTGCCCGTCTCAGAGCTCCATCACTCAGGCCGCGGCCGCAGCTGCAGCAGAGCAGCAGGCCGACCTGTAGGAGGCAACAGAGAGCGAGGAGCTGCAGCCACCAGGTCCAGTCCAGACTGACACGCTCCATTTTAGGATTTTTTTACTTTCACTCTTGTGATCCGCCACTTTGAAAAGTGATAAAAACAATGATGTCACCAAATAAACGTGAGTGTGAATTTCATTTGTGCCAGTTTCACCACAGTTTTTTTTTTCTTTTCAAATCAGTCACATGATTCTTTTAGCATGTGACAGATTTAAGCGACAAAGTTTAAAGAACTTAATAAGTTACAGGTGTCGTTAAAGGGGTAGTTTGGGTTTTTTGAAGTGTGGTTTTAAGATGTACTGACACATACTCAGTGCCGACTGCATTGTGAGCGCCCCCTGCTGCTGGGAACTGGCATTAAAGGGCTCAAGAAAATAAAAATAAATAAACAATCTACTGTAAGTTAATGTTCACGTCTTTATCTCACTGTTAGACAAACTTTTCCAACAGGAAAGTGAAGTTTGTAAACCACTCACTCTCCCACACCAAAGTCCATAGAGAAAATCAGTGATTTTAGCTCACAGGGACACAGGAGCTGCTGGTCTACTGCTGCCTCGTGTGGTCACTTTGTGTCACTGAAGTAAATCTGAATAAAGGGTTTTTAATGCCGAAGTGTCAAAATAAGACATTTGAACTTAGTGATGGAGGCAGCAGTGGATCAACAACTCCTGTGTGCTATGATGTAAAATCACTGATTTTCTCTATGGACTTTGGTGTGGGAAACTTCACTTTCCTGTTTCCACATGTTTTAACTTTGATCAAATCCGTGAACACAGCAGACATTTGTAGCCGCTCCCATTCACACAGACAGAGGAAGGTGTGGTTGAGCTTTTGTGTAGAAATTCTGAGTCTCTCTCACACACATACACCTGCATTATTTAAAAAATTTACATCACAAAGAAACTGCCATTATTTTAAATAAATGTTTTCATGTCCTTCAGCTCTTCACCACCTGAATAATCATGAATTCAATCACACACATTTATGAAATAACCTTTAATTAACCAAACAGTTTTAGAGCTTTTCTTCGCTAACAAAGCTCGGATAAACATCAGCGTCTGTCAGCGATCGAACTTTTATCATTCCGTTGATAGATCAGTGCGTCTTTGTTTAACAGCAACGTGTTTCTATAGAAAGTCCATCTCTGGTACTGAAGAAGTGTAAAAATTTCACAAACTGTAGCCCGCACAAATGTAACGTTAGCATCTTCTCGCGGAGCTCCGCCTCTCACTGGCCCAACACACCCGCCCACATCCACACTACGACGTTTTCTAAAAAAAAAATTAGCAAGAAATTCTGCTACAGGAATTAGCCTGCCGTCCACACTAAACGGTTCTGACCAGCATTTTCTTTTGAAAACTCCGTCTGCGTTTTTAAAACTTTGGAAACAACGACATAGTTTCCTGATTGGTTCTTATTGGCCACGACTAGTCTGTCAGCTGTGGACGAAAAGCTTTGCTAACACTTTCATTTTCACCTCATCACTGGTTTCTTTGCTCTGACTTTTCACGATCGTACTTCTAAAACTAGAAACACACGAGTCCAGCGAACCTGAAAGGTCATGTGATACCACCGTACGTTTTCAGGGCATATAAAGATGCGTCGAACGCAACGCAAATATTTTCACACAATGAGGTTACAGTAAAGGCGAGGCCATTCGACATGAATTCCGTGTGACTTGGCGTCACGTGAATCCCACAAAGACGCAAAACTTGTGTTGTTTCGCTTTATTTGTTCAAGTTGAAACATTTGAACCTGAGCAAAACATTTCAGTGACACTCCAATTTTAAAAGTCCAATTTTAGTCAGACTAAGACAATAATATGGTTTTCTTCATAGCGTGTAAACATGTTCATCAAACTAAAATCGAGTTGGTCTTAGTCAGACTAACATACGTGGATACTGCGATTCATAGTCCGATTACTTCTGCGTCTATACACTTATTCGGACTGAAGTCTGACTTGGCGTTCTGCGCATGCACCAAAATGTCCTCACTGATCGTTGACCCGGAAGTAGGAGGACACGACGTATGAAGTGAAATCATACAGCGGCGTCTTTCTTTGGACAACACGGCAACCACAAGAGCCATGTTGTCTCACGGTTAACATGCACAGCAGGTACCAAACATACGGAGACACAGCACCGGGTAAAGGTCAACAGGAAACTGACTCAATACGAACCAGCTTATAGAGAAGTACAGTGCCACTACGGAGGCGGAGTCAGATGTTCATGGCCAGTAAATCATTTTTCTCCTCCGCATGTGTACTCGGACTCGGCAAGTTGTCTGACTGCCTAACCCTTAGTCGGACTATGACCTTAGTTTGATTAAGCTGTGGATGTGAACGTACTGTGACACAAAACCAAATCAGCGCAGAGATTTTTCCAATGTCCCGATGTTGACTTATGCGCAAACACACCGAGAAAACTCGCGAGTGTCATTTGAATCATGTTGGTTAGCTGTAGCATTAGCTTCGGGTGATTACTTGAGGTACTCGTTGTCATTACTCCCGGTTCACGGCTAAAACACTTGTATGAACATGAATCATCTTTAAAATGAAACCGTGGTCGTGTGGACGAGGCCTGAGTTTCAAAGTCTGTCGCACTTTGAAAGTGTCAGTGTGCCAATGTCTGAAGCTGGTTCTTCCACACCCCACTAGTTCAGCTGCTGCTTGTTGGCGCCACCTGCCTGTCAAACAAGTAAAAATATGGCAGCGATCCTGCTGCAGTGCTCTGGATCTGAGTCCGTTAGTTTTCCTTCACCCCTCAAAGCCATTTGGGTCTTGTGGGTTCAAAGGTTTGTCCACGATCTGCAGGTTCATCTTGAATGTGACGAGATGGACGCTCATCTTCCGACCGCAGCGTCTTTGTCTCTTCCTCTTGTTCCACACGTGAAACCCCTCCCACGCCACGATGACCCACCACTTCCTCCTTCTGCCTCCATAACAAATTAGCTCCACACAAACCCACTGCCTGGCTCCGCCCCCTCCCTAAACGCCCCCCCCCC